>CEMM01323134.1:157798-206061 GCA_900068975.1 Hygrocybe conica
AAAAAGTATTAAAATATTGATAATCAAATAACTACGTTAAAAATAGCCTATTTTTGGACCTTTTGGAGCTTAACTAAAACGGCCCGGGTGCATTTTTTACATACATCCGGGCCGTTATCTATACAAATATACTAAATTAATTAGCAGGATAAAAGGCCCGTTTTTGTTTGTTCCGATACCTACTGCGCATCCCACCAAACCCTTTCGGTTAGTTTAGCGCTTTGCTGAGGTTGCGGGTTTGATATAATTTCCGTTTGCGGATATAGCACCCTGCGCGGTATAGCTGATAAAGCATTTTTAACCGCGGGCAATACCGGGAATCCTGTACGCCTGAAATCGGTAAAGTTTTCCAGCGAAAGGAAATTCGCTATCCCCTTTTCTTCGATGATCAGCTGCTCCGCGTTAGCGTTAGTCAAAGGCCTTGAAGCTATATAAGTATTCGCATTAGTTGTGCTAACACCCAGTTTTGTCATGTGCGATGATACGGCACTTTGGTAAATGGATTGCGCGCTGCTAAAACCAGAAAGGACAAGCGTGGCTTCGGCTTTGATAAATAAGGCTTCGGAGTAATTTACAATGTAATTACTTGCCCCTGCAGCGCCATAAAAGCTTCCCGGACGCGAGTATTCTTCCAGTTGGCCAATAGTGTTTAACCCTTGATCTAACCCTGTATACAAACCGGTAGCGGTTGCAGGGGCAACCATAATGGTTAAACGCGGATCATTACGTGTTTTAAAACCATTAACCGCTGTGCTAGCCATTACAATAGTGCTGGCTGATATAAAATTCTGTTGCCACGGATTTTCTGCACCGGCAGCGCCGCCGTAGGCCATTTTCAAATCATCGTCATTGGATTGCATACCATTTGTAAGCGCTGTAAGTGCCAACTGCGCCTGTGTGGCAGCTGTATATCCAGGTGCTTTAGTCAAATGCAGATAATAACGGGCTTTTAAGGTATAAGCCAGCTTTGTCCATTTGCTCATATCGCCAGCGTAAAAGAAATCATCCCCACCCGGAGTTATAGTGCCGTTTTTGGCAATGTCAGCAATACCCCCATCCAGCAGGCTTTGTATCGTGGTATAAATATCTTTTTGGGTATCATATATGGGTGTAAAATTAGCGGTTCCCTTAAAAGCTTGCGAGTACGGGATATCACCCCAAAGATCTGTTCCGGTACCCAGGCAATAGGCGGTCAGGATTTTGGCAATGCCGGCATAGTTTGTTTTTCCATCGGCAATGGCCTTTGCATTTAGCGTAACCAGGTTATTTAAGCAGTTCACATAAAGCGTCCTCCAGTCATCATTCATATCGGTATTATACATTAAATAAGTGCCTGCGTTAGGCGCAACCTGATTTAGCGCCGCCACCTGCATATATTCCTGTACAATTACAGCTACGTTGCCTGCATATAGTTTTGATGATAGCGCTACTTCAACCGGGGCAAGTATCTGGGCTTCCGCCACATCAAGGGGTTGATTGGGGTTGGTATTTACGTCAATATATTTTTTACAACCTGAAACACTTATCAGGATACATGACATTAAAATCATTGATATTTTTTTCATGATATTTTTTAATTGATAAATGATGATTAAAGGGTAAGCTTCATGCTAAAATCGATAGACCTGGATGTGGGTACAGAAAAGGAATAAATACCCTGCGAACCATTTGATGAACCGAACGAACTTACTTCAGGGTCGCCACCGGTAAAGTGTGGAGCATAGATCCACAGGTTACGCCCGGTTACGCTAAAATTAACAGCTTTGAAAGGACTACCCCTCAACCATGATGGTTTTACGGTATAGCCCAGGCTTACATTTCGTAACTTAATATAGGTTCCATCCTGTATCACAGACTCGGTTACGCCGTTTATACGCTGGTAATAGGTCTGTCCGTCAACAGCAATGGTATTAGCTTGTCCTGTTGCATCGCTCACTCCCGGAACCACCCTTAGCCCCCTGTTTTCGGTTACTTTAGGTGTTCCGTAAAAATATCCGTACCCATCCACATTATTCTGAATATCGCCGCCTTTTTTAACGTCAAAGAAGAAACTGAAATTAAACTGCTTATACCTGATATTATTGGCAATTCCGCCCGTCCAATCGGGGTTAATATTACCTATAACACCCTGATCGGCATCAGCATAAGGTAATCCGCTGGCATCAATACGTAACTGCCCCTGTGCGGTGCGTGCGTAGCGTGTACCATATATGGTTCCGTAAGGTTGACCTACAATAATGGTAGTAAAGCCATTTCCGATCTGTTGCAGATCGCCATCAATTGCCAGAACCTTATTCCGGATACGGCTGTAGTTGATGGTCATGTTCCAGGTAAAGTCCTTTGTTTTCACTGGTACTACGTTCAATAATAGTTCAATACCCCGGTTTTGCATTATCCCGGTGTTTACAGTAGTACCGTCATAACCTGTTGATGGTGCAATACTCACGCCCGGGATTAAGCCATCTGTCGTCTTTTTAGCAAAATAAGAAGCCTCTAAACTTATCCTGTTATTAAAAAACCCGGTTTCAAACCCTGCTTCAAATTCATTTATCCGCTCATTTTTCAAGTTAGGATTACCCAGCGTGGGGCTCAGTAAAAATCCTGCCTGGCCGTTGTAAGGGAACGAAATGTTACGAATAATGTTATCTTTACTTTGAGTGAGATACGGAGTAGTAAGTGAATAAGGAACCACATTACTGCCGCCAACCGTAGCATAGGATATTCTGAATTTGCCCAGGTTCATGATATCCTGAAATTCTTTGGAGAAAAACTCAGAAAATATAAAGCTGGTTGCTACAGACCCGTAAGGGTAAAAATTATGCGCTGTTGATAGTACAGAGCTTCCGTCATACCTGCCGGTTAAGGACAGGATCAGGAATTTTTTATACTCAATATTTGACTGCGCGTAAAAGCCGATCCTTCGTGTATTGTATTGATTTTCAATAAAAGTGACAGTCGAAGCCGAACTGATATTATTAAGATCCGCTACAGAAAGCCCAACACCATTGGCATAAGCAGTTTCTGAATATTGAGAATAAATATTGTTCCCGATAACGCCATCAATATTAAAATCACCAAACTGATGATTAGCACTTACAATCAAGTCGTTATTAAATTGCCTGAAGTTGGTATTGTTAACTACAATACGCCCGGTAGGGTTAGATACTGACTCGGCCGATTCATGGTATCTATCCTGCTCAGTATATACATCAGCGCCAAATCTTTCAGTTACGGTAAGCCATTTTAATGGTTTATAATCGGCAGTAAAGGTTGGCAGAAAACGGTTTACGCCTGATTTATTGGAAATATTATCCAATACCCAGTAGGGATTGTTTCTGGAATAACGATACAAGCGCTGCGTACCATCTGCATTTTCATAAGGTAGCAGGTTATATGATATCGGGGCTGTAAAAATAGTCCATACAGGGCTCTCCAGTGCATAACCTTCGGGCAAGCGATCATTTTGCGAATTGGTATAATTTAACTGGAATGTGGTAGTTAAATTTGGAAGGATCTGGGCGCTGTATTTGGCAAATACCGAGTTCCGCAGAAACTTAGTATTGGGCACCGTACCCTGCTGATTGAAATTGGAGTAAGATATATAATAGTTAGAAGCAGCACCGCCACCATTTATACTAAACACATTGTTGTAAGTATGCCCGGTTTTAAAAAACAGATCGGACTGGTTGTACTTTTTTGCCGCTTGACCATTTATTTTTAAGGTATCCATTAAGGGGCCCCAGGAGGTACTGGTTTTCTGATCGTCACCATTATAATAAATACCATTGGTACCCTGGGCATATTTGCTTTGAATTTGCGGCAACAGCGGGTTTTCGAAGGAGAAATCAGAAGTAAAATTAATGGTTGGTTTTTTATTGGCTGAGCCCGTTTTGGTAGTGATGATAATAACACCATTTGCACCCAACGAACCATATAAGGCTGTAGCCGCGGCACCTTTTAACACGTTGATATTTTCAATTATGGATGGATCAATGTCGGCTATTCTGCTGGAGCCGGGCCCTGAATTGAGGTTCCCGGTTTCACTGTTATCGATCGGAATACCGTCAACAACCATCAAAGCATCATTATTTCCGTAAAACGATGATGCACCACGAACAACTATACGCGTTGAGCTACCTGGGCTGCCTGATGAGCTGGTGATCTGTACACCGGATACTTTTCCGGCTATATCATTAACCAGGTTAGGATCTTTACCCTGTACCAGGTCTGAGCCTTTGATTTCCTGGCTGCTGTAGGTTAATACTTTTTTGTCGCGCTTAATCCCCAACGCGGTAACTACTACTTCGCTGAGTGTTTTGCTGTCTTCGGCTAAAATAATATTAACATTGCTGGTATTGCTTACCTTAACTTCCTTTGCGGTATAACCAATAGCAGAAACACTGAGAATAACAGGGCCATTACTATCAATAGTAAATATACCTTCGGTATTGGTGATGGTACCTTTACGCGTACCTTTTATTTTAACAGACGCACCTGGTATAGACAGGCCTTTTTCGTCTGATACTTTCCCTTTTAATGTAATTATTTGTGCTTTGGCATTATAACCAAATACAAAAATGCCTAAAAAGAGCAAAACAAGCCTTTTGAGTAATCGTTTTAGCTTCATAAATTAATTTGGGGGGTTAAAAAATTATTAATTAAGTCTGATTCTTCAGATCATGTAAAAATATTTACCCCAATAGCTAATTTTTTAGCAAAAATTCACCACAACTACCCACATATTATCATTATTAAAATAAAACCCTATAAAAATCACAACATTTTAAACATAATAATACCAGAAGGTTAGTTTATACATTTAAAAACAGCGCTTGTTAAACAAGCCCGTTAACTAACAGCATAGTATCTCAAACCGGTTAAAATCCGGCTATCACCAGCAAAATATCATCAATAATTATTCAGGATATCCGGATAACTTTACTTTATATGTTTAATTGTTATAATCACACAAAATCTGCAGCTTTGTTAATGAAATGGACTTTATCCTTTATCATTTGCTTTACAGCTGCAATAAGCTTAAAGGCTCAATCATATGTGCCTGAGTGGAAGGATAGCCGGATAAAAATAAAACCCGTTGTAGCGATACAGGCCTATTCATTTGATTTAAAAGATGTTCAACTACTGGAAAGCCCCTTTAAACAGGCCATGCAGGTTGATGCCGCTTACCTGTTATCTATTGAGCCGGATCGTTTGTTATCCGGATTTCGCTCTCACTCCGGTTTAAAACCTAAGGGTAAACTGTATGAGGGCTGGGAATCATCAGGTTTGGCAGGTCACACTTTAGGGCATTACCTGTCGGCCATTTCCATGCATTACGCGTCAACCCGCGACCCTCAGTTTTTAAAACGGATAAACTATATAGTTACCGAACTTAATGAATGCCAAACCGCACGTAAAACAGGCTACGTTGGCGCTATCCCTAAAGAAGACACGATATGGGCCGAAGTTGCCAAAGGCGATATCCGTTCCAGAGGTTTTGATCTAAATGGGGGCTGGTCGCCCTGGTACACCGTGCATAAAGTTATGGGGGGCCTTTTGGACGCCTATTTATATGGCCATAATACCCAGGCGCTTAAAATATGCCAGGGCATGGCCGATTGGACGGGCGAAACAATTAAAAACCTGGACGATGATAAACTACAGAAAATGCTATTGTGTGAATACGGTGGCATGGCAGAAACCCTTACCAATTTATATGCTATAACCGCCAACAAAAAATACCTTGATCTGTCGTACAAATTTTATGATAAGCGCATTTTAGATCCGCTGGCCCAAAAGCAGGATGTTTTGCCGGGCAAGCATTCCAATACACAGATCCCTAAAATAATTGCCAGCGCCAGGCGGTACGAACTTACTGGTGATAAAAAAGACAAAACCATTGCCGATTTCTTTTGGGAAACGGTTACGGGCCATCACTCCTATGCCACCGGCGGCAACAGCAACTATGAGTACCTGAGCGACCCTGACAAGCTAAACGATAAGTTGACCGACAATACCACCGAAACCTGTAATACCTATAATATGCTTAAGCTCACCCGTCATCTGTTCGCGGTTGCGCCATCAGCGACATTGATGGATTATTATGAGAAGGCATTGTATAACCACATCCTGGCATCGCAAAACCATAAGGATGGTATGATGTGTTATTTTGTACCACTCAGAATGGGCGGAACAAAACACTACAGCACCCCATTTGATGATTTTACCTGCTGCGTGGGTTCGGGGATGGAAAACCATGTAAAGTATAACGAAAGCATTTACTTCAGGGGCGCTGATGGTAGTCTTTATGTTAACTTGTTTATCCCATCGGTACTAAACTGGAAAGATAAAGGCCTGTCAGTGAAACAGGAAAGCAATTTCCCCAACGATGATCATATCACTTTTACTGTTAATACCAAAAAGCCGGTTATCATGACCATCCGCATCCGCAAACCCAAATGGACCAATACTACGACCATCAGTGTCAACGGAAAAACACAAACAGCAAAACCTGATGATCAGGGTTATATCGTTTTAACCCGCAAATGGAGCAATAACGATAAAATTAAATTTACAACACCCGAAAAGCTTTATACCGAAGCCATGCCCGATAACGCTAACAGGCGTGCCGTTTTTTACGGTCCAGTGTTACTGGCGGGCGTTTTAGGCAATACAGAGCCTGATCCGTTGAAAGGTGTACCTGTTTTTGTAACCAGCGAGACGGATCCTAACCAATGGTTGCAAATGGTTGATAAAAAACAGTTAAGCTTCCGTACGGTAAACATTTCAAAACCTGAAGAAGTTACTTTGATCCCTTTCAATCAAACCAAAAACGAATATTATTCCGTTTACTGGGATGTATTTACACCGCAGGCCTGGGTTGTACAGCAAAAAGCTTACGACGAGCAAAGGAAAAAACAACAGGAACTGGAAGCCCGCACTACTGATATTTTACGCGTAGGCGAAATGCAGCCTGAGCGTGATCATAATTTCAGCGGTGAAAATGCGACTACCGGCGAAGACCATCAGAAAAAATGGCGATCGACCGAAAATGGTGGTTATCTCCAATACGAGATGAAAGTTGATGCCAATACCCAAAACACTCTGATCAATACCTATTGGGGAATGGACAACCGGGGCCGTACTTTTGATATATTGATAGATGGCGTGAAACTGACCACCGAAGATCTGAACCAGTATAAAGAAAGCCGTTTTTATGATATCAGCTATACCATCCCAATAGAGCTAACCAAAGGCAAACAAAAGGTAACTATTAAGCTACTGCCCCAAAAAGACAATAGCGCGGGCCCGGTTTATGGCAGCAGGATGGTAAAAAATTAAATTAACCAATTACAAGAACTAAGCACATGATCAATAAAAGAAAAGCGACCTGTGTGTTATCACTATCCATGATAGCATTTACCAGTCAGCTATTTTCGCAGCAAAAAGATTATCCCATACAGCCCGTGGCGTTTACCAGTGTTCATGTGAACGATAATTTCTGGCAACCCAAAATGGAGGTTAATGCCAATGTTACTATCCCTTATGTATTGGCTCAATGCAAGGCCAACGGCCGCATGGATAACTTTTTAAGAGCTGCAAAAAAACTGGATGGCGATAAGCTAAGTGAATTCCCATTTGATGATACCGATGTGTATAAAGCTATTGAAGGGGCCTCCTACTCTATGCAAAACAAGGCCAATCCCAAGCTGGATAAATATATTGATACGCTGATCAGTATTATCGGCGCTGCCCAGGAACCGGATGGTTATCTGTACACCTTCCGTACGGTAAATGCCAAAAAACCGCATGAATGGATTGGCGCCAAACGCTGGGTACAAGAGGAAGTGTTGAGCCACGAGCTGTATGATTGCGGGCATTTATACGAAGCCGCTGTTGCTCATTACCAGGCTACCGGTAAACGTACATTACTCAACATCGCCATAAAAAACGCCGATCTGCTGGTTAAGGTGTTCGGTCCGGGTAAGCTGGAAGAATATCCCGGGCACCAGATAGTAGAAATTGGTCTATCAAAAATGTACCGGGTTACCGGCAACAAGCAATACCTTGACCTGGCCAAATTTTTCCTGGATGTACGTGGCCCTAAGGGCGACGCCTACAATCAAGCCAACAAAAAAGTGGTTGACCAGCATGAGGCCGAAGGTCACGCTGTAAGGGCGGCTTACATGTACACCGGCATGGCAGATATTGCAGCCTTAACCGGCGATACCAAATATTTAACCGCTATTGATGATATCTGGGGCGATGTAGTCAACAAAAAGCTCTACATTACGGGTGGTATAGGCGCAACCGGTAATGGCGAGGCTTTTGGAGATGCTTATCAGCTGCCTAATATGTCGGCTTATGCCGAAACCTGCGCGGCCATTGGGAATGTGTACTGGAACAACCGGATGTTTTTGCTACACGGCGATTCAAAATATATCGATGTGCTGGAGAGAACGCTTTATAATGGCCTGCTTTCGGGTGTTTCTTTAAGTGGTGACCGTTTCTTTTATCCCAATCCGCTGGCATCTATGTCGCAGCACCAGCGCAGCGCCTGGATCAGCTGTGCCTGCTGTATCAGCAATATGACCCGCTTTTTACCATCCTTGCCGGGCTATGTTTATGCCAAAAACAAAAACGATTTGTATATCAATCTGTTCATGGGCAACTCCAGCAATATCAAATTGGCTTCAGGCAATGTGAACATTGTGCAGACTACCGATTATCCATGGAAAGGTAAAGTTGATATCACAGTTAATCCTGAGAAAAGCCTTGAGTTTACCTTAAGGGTACGCATACCGGGCTGGGCCAAACAACAGCCGGTACCGGGCAACCTGTATACTTTTATGGATAAAAAAACATTGCCGGTTGTTTTATCCATCAACGGCAAACCTCAATCATTTGTTACTGAAAAAGGCTACGCGGTATTAAAACGGGCCTGGAAAAAGGGAGATCAGGTTTCTCTTTTACTGCCTATGAAAACAGAAAAAGTATTAGCCAACTCATTGGTTAAGGATGATAAAAGCCGTTTTGCATTTGAACGCGGCCCGGTTGTATACTGTTTGGAAGGTCCTGATAATAAAGACAGCCTGGTACAAAATATTATGGTTGATACAAACGCTATTGCCAATGCAAATTATCATGCAGATCTGTTAAATGGCATTGATGTGATAAGCACAGATGGTAAAAGCACTAAACGCCAGTTAAACAGCGATCAACTGATCGAAGCTAACCAACAGGTAAAAGCTATTCCCTACTATGCCTGGGCAAACCGCGGACCAAGCGAAATGACCGTATGGATCCCTTACGAGGCTTCGGCTGCGCGACCCAAACCTGCACCAACCATAGCAAGTACCAGCAAGGTAACATCATCCTTAAAAAACACCAGGATGTACGCAGCCATCAAAGATCAATATGAACCTGCCGACTCTAAGGATACCAACTACCCTTACCTGCATTGGTGGCCAGCCAAAAATACCAGCGAGTATGTTCAATACGATTTTGATACCACGCATACAGTCAGCGAATCAAAAGTTTATTGGTTTGATGATGGGCCATGGGGTGGCTGCCGCATACCGGCATCGTACAAAATATTGTATCTGAAAGATGGTCAATGGGTACCGGTAAAAAACACTACGCCATATACCATCAGCAAAGATGGCTTTAACACAGTAACCTTTGAACCGGTTAACACCACAGCCTTAAGAATGGAAATTCAACTACCTGTGGATAATTCTTCCGGCATACATGAATGGGCAATTAAGTAGCGAAAGCAAAAATCTCTTAGCATATGCTAAGGGATTTTTGCTTTTATAATAATGGATGTTTTTCATTCCACTTAGCTGCTTGCTCATACACATGTGCAACTTCCAGCACCTTATTATCTCCTCCCCAAGGACCAGCTATCTGTAAACCTTGCGGCATACCATTTCCATCAAAACCACAGGGAATGCTGATAGCGGGTAAGCCATAATAGTTAAAGAAAAAAGTATTGTCCGCCGAAAGAGTCATTGGCCCCTTTGCCTGTGCCGACTTAATATCCGGAACCTGATCGGCAAGTGTCGGCAAAACTACCACATCGACATTTTTAAATAGCTGCTCAGAAATAGTTTTACGGTCCCGATCAATTGTAGCTATGCTAAATGAGGCTGATTCAAAAGGGAGCGAAATATCAGCAATACGATAACCCAGCGAGTTAAACTTTTCCTTAACCTGAAAGTATACCGCATTTACCTTATCGCTTACCTTATAATTTGATACAAATCCTATCGTCATCCTTTTGTGATCGCTTGAGTCTGTAGCCTGCTGCTGATCGGAAAGGATATTCAATAAAATAGCAGCATCTTCCGCGTAACGGGTAGTAATACCAACGTGACTCAGTTTAATAATGGTTTCGTCGGCTTGCTCACCTTCCAGGATCCCCTTGCCGCTAATGAGACCGTAGGTTGATTTAAAACCGGTAACGCCACAGCACGCCGCCGGTAACCTGCATGAGCCAACCGCGTCGGTATCAATGGTAGCATAACAAAACCCTGCGGCAACCGCTGCTGCCGAACCACCAGATGATCCCCCGGCAATAAATTCGGTATTCCAGGGATTGTGGACCGGACCAAAACAGCTCACCAGCGATGTGGTTCCCATACCCAGCTCATGCATGTTGGTTTTACCTATCAATACAGCGCCTGCTTCTTTTAGTCTCTGCACTACCTCCGCATCTTTTTGGGGTATACGGTCTTTAAAATGCACAAAACCTGCCGTTGTTCTGATGCCCGCCGTATCGTAAAAATCTTTAACCGCTACCGGAATGCCGTGAAGTGACCCTTTCCATTCGCCACGATTGATTTCTTCTGCAGCTATTTTGGCCTGTTTCCTGGCCTCATCACCCAAAACGGTTATAAAAGTATTCAGTTGGGTATCATACGCTTCTATTCGCTGCAAACAAGCGTCGACAAGATCCACCGGCGATACTTTTTTAGTCTTTATCAATTTACTTACTGCCGCAATACTTGCATTATGGTAATTTTCCATATTGATTTTATTGAGATGTCTGTTCAGTAAAATTCCGTATAAAAACTTTAGCACACAGGGTGTTATTGCGCCATAATAAGGGGCCGATTGCAACAATACTCAATCATTTTGTGGTTACTGTTTGTTACATTTACATATAACCTATTTCTATGGCAACAGTAGCATTGGGCAGTTCTGCCGGCAAATGGATCATGGTTTCCTCCATCATGGCCTCGGCTATGGCTTTTATTGATAGCACGGCCCTTAATGTGGTGTTGCCATCCCTGCAACAAAGCCTGAATGCCACCGGTACCGATCTATTTTGGATCCTGAATGCTTATCTGTTGATGCTGGCTGCACTCATCATGATAGGCGGTGCCCTGGGCGACAAGCTGGGACGTAAAAAGATCTTTATGGCCGGGATTTTTATTTTTATCGCCGGCTCAGCAACCTGCGGATTTGCCCCTGATGTTAAAATACTCATCGCATGCCGGATGTTGCAGGGCATTGGCGGTGCTTTAATGATACCGGGCAGTTTATCCCTGATCTCTTCATCTATTGATGAAAAAGAACGGGGCAAAGCTATCGGCACCTGGTCCGCTTTTACCACGGTGGTTACTTTGGGCGGCCCCATTTTGGGTGGGGCTTTTGGCGATGCCGGTTTGTGGCGTTATATATTTTTTATTAATGTACCGATAGGTATTATAGCTCTTTTGATCCTTGGGTTTAAGGTAAAAGAAAGTCGCGATGAAGAAGCTGATCAGGCCCTTGATTTTCCGGGGGCTATCGCCATAGTATTGGGTCTTGCTTCGCTTACTTTCGGCTTTTTACGAGCTCCTGCAATGGGATTTGGCCATTGGCAGGTGTACATTACGTTAACAGCGGGTATAGTACTGCTAGCCGCTTTTATCCTTATCGAAAGCAAAAGCAAGCATCCCATGATGCCCTTAAAACTGTTTACTAACATGACCTTTAGTGGTGTTAACCTCCTTACTTTTTTTCTGTATGCGGGGCTCAGCGCGGGGATGCTGTTTCTTTCACTCAACCTGGTGCAGGTACAGGGTTATAGCCAGTTACAATCTGGTCTTACTTTTCTGCCTTTTACCATACTGATGATCGGGATGGCACGCTTTGCAGGTGGCCTTGCTGATAGACACGGCCCACGACTGTTATTAATAGGCGGCCCGGCAGCGGCTGGTGTTGGCTTGCTGATCTTATCCTTCGTCAAACAAACCAATGGCCCTTCTGATTACTGGACCACCTTTTTCCCGGGGATTATCGTTTTCGGTTCGGGTATGTCATTCACGGTGGCGCCGCTTACCGCTTCGGTAATGGGTTCGGTCAGTGATCATTTTTCTGGAACGGCTTCCGGGGTGAACAATGCGCTTACACGTATTGCCAATGTTTTCGCAAACGCTATTATAGGTGCATTGGCAGTTTTATTTTTTACGGGAGCGCTGCAAGGGGAAATTCAGCACATCCCCCTAAATGAAAAACAAAAACAGGTAGTGATGGCGCAAGCCACTAACCTGGGTGATGCCAAAGTCCCGGCAGGCTTTAATGCCCATGATCAGCAGGCTATTAAAAAGCTGTATCATTCCGGTTTTATCAGTGTTTATGCCCGGGTGATGCAGCTATCCGCTTCGCTTGCTTTCTTAGGTGCATTGATGTCCTTCTTGTTTATCCGGAATAGTACCCTAAAAAAGGGTACGACAGCTTGATCTTTATAACAACTTTTGCGCTCTGAATAAGTTATCCGTATTCTGTAGTATTTTGGCCTTGAGCTTTGGATTGTAATGAGGATGAGCACTTAAAAAATCATTAACAGTTTTAGCGGCCTGCTTATCCTGGTAATAACCAAAAACGGCCTGCAGCCAAGATTGAGGGAAGAAAATATCCCCGGTTCTTTGTATCTCTTCAACCATTTCCAGACTTTTGGCCAGGTATTTTTCTGAAGTCTTTTGTCTTAAAGGATGATGCAGGTAAACCAAAGCAGTGGTTACCCAGGCCTCTTTTTGCCGGTTCTTCACATCCTGAAGGCCGTTAAAAAACGCGTCCCGCTCCTGTTCATTTGAAGATAAGGCGGGTATTAAAAAATCCAACCGTTTTTTACGATCTGCGTTGGTTATCCTTGTCTCTTGCATCTGTAATACGCCGGTCGGCGAATCATCTTTTAGGGCTATACTTAGTGCCAGTGAGGTGTAATCATCCTCATTTAACTTTACACCCACTGGCGGTTTTTGCAACTGCCAGATAGTATAGATATTCTTTTTTGCAGCCTCCGTTAAATAAACATCCTGATAGGCCCGGAACAGTACTTTTTTATTATTAGGTTTCTCCTGCTGCTGTAATGCCATCCATAAATTTTCCTCTAAGTTAGATGCTATTTTATTTCTACCCGCAGACGTGATAAACTCCCAATAAATATTGCCGATATAGCCGGTTAACAACCTCAGGTTAGTTTCTTCTTTTTCTAAAGCTAATCCTTTCGAAAAAATGTTCAGCAGCTCCTGTGGTTTAAAGTAACGTCCCTCTAACATATTCTCATAGGCCGATATGTACAGCGAGGCTCTTTGTAAAGGATTATTGATCCGGAATAAACTATCCATGCTTCCCTTATCTACCGGGAACAAGCCATACCCTATCCCGTTTGAGTTGAATATCGTGTACAATGGCTTATCAAGGCCCACAGTTTCTTTCAGATCGATACTGGCGCCTTTCATATTCACCGCGATGTTTTTAGTATAGAGAGGGTAAACCATGGTTACGTTGAATGATTGCGGCCAAACACGCATGGCGCCAAATTCAGGATGCTGGGTGATCGTAAAATCACTGATCTTACCACCGGTGTAAATGATCTTTTCGTCAAGTACCGGTCGACCGGGCTGGTTCACCCAAACTTTATTCCAGGCGTACAGATCTGTAGTGGTGTGTTTACTCAGAATAGCGATCAGATCGTTCCAGGTAGCGTTGCCGTAGGCATATTTCTTTAAGTATTCCTGTATCCCCAGTCTGAATTTTTCTTTCCCCATGAGCAGTTCCAGTTGCTGCATCATGATTGGTGCTTTGTGATAAATGATATTACCATATAATGAACCCGCGTCTTTCAGGTTATCCAGATCCTGTCGTATGGGATTGGCACCTTGTGTTCGATCGATACTATAAGCCGCCGGGTAATGATCCTGCAGAAATTTCAGGTCAAAAGTTTCGCTGCCCATCAGCTTTTCGGTTATTTTGTCGGCCATAAAATTGGCAAACACCTCTTTCATCCATACATCGTTGAACCATTGCATGGTTACCATATCGCCAAACCACATGTGCGCGGTTTCGTGCGAAAACAGGTTCGACCGGGATATGACCATATCCTTGGTAGCCCCATCATCCAGAAATACAGCCGAAGCCTTATACTGCACCTCGCCCGGGTGCTCCATGCCGCCAAACTGAAAATCGGGTATGGCTATAAAGCCTACTTTTTGAAAGGGAAACGGGATGCCTGTCCACTGTTGTAAAAAATCAATGGCATCTTTATGCGCTGTAAAAGTTGGATTGATACTTAATTTAATTTTGGTGGTATCTGTTTCGCGGTATAAAAACTCTGCCTTTCTATTACCTATAAGTTGTTTAACAGCGTTGAATTTTCCCGCCGCAAATGAAAACAGATAAGTGCTCAATTTATCCGACTTGTTAAATCTGTATGTTGTTCTCCCACCCTGGCTTACAGAATCGGCAATAGCTCCATTGGCCAATGCTTTCCATCCTGCCGGCACGGTGAGCGTTAGCAGATAATTAGCCTTCAGATCTGGCTGATCAAAGCAGGCAAAAACCGTTCGGGCCCGGTCGGGTACAAATAAAGCGTACAAATAATCGTCGTTGCGGTTCAGGGATTGATCGCCGGTAGTAAACTGAAGGGAAATCATATTTTTACCCTTACGCAGAAATACCGGTGCTATCAATAAATGTTCCTGCTCCCATTTAACCGGGATCTGTTTATTATTTACCTGTATAGCATGAACTTTGCCTGGATTTTGTTTCAGATCGAGCTGTAAAGTCTGATCAATATGTTTTAAAACCAGGCTGATCGATTCCCTGGCTTCAATACCTTTATTTTTATCCGCAGGGATATCAAAATTGAGGGTGTATTGAAGGTCACTAATCACCGAGCGGCGATAACGGGCCAGCGCCAGTGATACACCCGGCTCAACTGTAGGGGCACTTACCTGCGCATAAGCTGTTATCGTATTAAAAACTACAAGAAATAAGATGATAGCGCGTGTATATGTTTTAAAGATCATAGGGAAAATGTAACAGCCTGAAAGCAGTATCACCAAATTTATAAAAATGAACCCAGTGTTTATGATCAAAACAAACTCATAAATACTTTCATAGCATTTGATTGGGGCAGATCATTACGATAGACCATCAATGTGGTCAACAGGCCTTGCTCCCCTTCAATGGGATATGTTTTTATTTTCCGGTTATAATACATCTGACTGAACAGTTCTTCGGGCATAATGGTTATACCTATCCCAGCTTCTACAAAATTCACTATACCCTCTAAGGTATTCATTACGGTGCACTGGTAATTAAAGATCCCCTGGATTTTTAACCATTCCTCCAGTTTGGGACGATAGCTGCAGCCCACATCAAAAACAACAATTTTAACCTGACCTTTTTTAATATACTCCGGCAGATCGGGATAATTTTCGGCGGTCGCGATAGCCAGTTTTTCTTCTTTGATGAGGTGTACGCCCAATTCCGGCGAGGTAACGGGAGCAGCTACAAAAGCGGCATCAAGCTTGTAATTCAATACATCATTGATCAGATTCATAGAATTATCAGCCCTGAAACTCAGCATCACATCGGGATATTTATCCGTAAATTCCTGTATTACCCCAGGCACTTTAAGCGCCATAGTGGTTTCGATACATCCAATTTTAAGCGTGCCGGATAGTTTATGAACATCTGATAACTCTTGTTTTAAGGTTTCGGTGAGGTAGTTTAGTTTTTTACAGTACTGGATAAATATCTCTCCTGCCGATGTGAGCTCTACCGCACGTGATGTTCTTTTAAATAACTGTACATTCAATTCCTCCTCCAGTTTTTTTATTCGCGCAGTCACGTTTGATTGCACAGTGAACATCGCCTCAGCGGCTTTGGTAAAATTACCATGAGCAGCCACTGCCTCAAATATTTTAAGATCATTACTATTCATAAATCACTTTTTATGATTATATATATTATTATTAATCGTTTTTAATAATCAAATATACAATATAGATTTGAACTATGAAATCAATCACAAAAACAAAATGGCAGATAATATTACTGCTTATCCTGGGTAGAGTTTTACCCCTGCATGCCCAACAAATCAATCCTACAAAAAACAATCCAATGAAAACTACAGCCATCCATTACAACAATGTTAAAGTAAACGATCTGAATATTTTTTACCGTGAGGCGGGGCCTAAAGATGCCCCGGTGATCCTGTTGCTGCACGGATACCCAACGTCATCATTTATGTTTCGTAAGCTGATACCTATATTGGCTACCCAATATCACGTGATAGCTCCAGATCTGCCTGGCTTTGGTTTTTCAGACGCGCCCGATCATACCAAATACAGTTACACCTTTGATAACCTGGCACATGCTATGCAGGGCTTTATTGATAATTTAAAACTCAAACGTTTCGCGGTTTACATTTTTGACTACGGCGCTCCTACCGGTCTTCGCCTGGCATTGGCTAATCCCGAAAAGATAACAGGTATCATATCACAAAACGGCAATGCTTATGAAGAAGGATTAAGCACTGCCTGGAACCCGATCCAAAAAGCATGGAACGATCCTTCCCAAGAGAACCGTGATGCATTGAAGCCATTTGTATCGTTGGATATGGTGAAGTTCCAGTATGAAACCGGTGTGACCGATAAATCGCTGATCGAACCGGAAGCTTATACATTTGACAGGCATATTCTCGACCTGCCCGGTCACGTGGAAATTCAGGTCGACCTGATGGTTGATTACAAAAGCAACGTACTGTTGTACCCTAAATTCCAGGCTTATTTCAGGGATAAAAAGCCAAAACTACTGGCCGTATGGGGCAAAAATGATCCCTTCTTTTTACCAGCTGGAGCCGAAGCTTATAAAAGAGATAACCCGAATGCCAAAGTAAAATTTTATGATACCGGCCATTTTGCACTGGAAACTCATGTACAGGAAATTGGCGCCGATATCCTGGAATTTATGAAAGATCTGCCTAAATAAATACGGCATCAAACAAAAAAGCCAGGTATAGTGTACCTGGCTTTTTTGTTGTTATTAAAATTTATAATTTCACTTTCTTCTCGCCTTCATCCACACCTTTAATAAACTTTATTAAACCGTTCATATAGGTTTGCTGATCGTCATACATACTCATATGACTACCATTGGCGCAATACAGGTAACTGCCATTTTGAAACTGCGTAGCCATCCACTGCATATGCGCAGGATCCATAGTGTCATATTTTCCGCCTATACTTAAGGCCGGAACAGAAATTTTAGGAAGATCAGCTTTACGATCCCAATGCGTTAATTTACCGGCAATACCAAATTCACTTGGCCCCTGCATGGTTACATATAAGGACTGATTGATTTTGTTGAAAGCCCGCAAAAGAGGTTCGGGCCATTGTTCAAACGGGAAACGGCATATGTGTTTTGCATAATAATTGGGTATCAGCAATTGCATATATTCCGGATTTTCGAAATCGCCTTTTGCTTCAATAGCCCTGATACGGGCCAATACCTTAGGATCAAACTGCTTAGCCAAAACATCATCGGCGTATTTACCATAATCGGGGCAGCTGGCCATCATATTCGAAATGATGAGTCCCTTTAAATTTTGTTGGTATTTAAGCGCGTATTCCAAAGCCAGGATACCGCCCCATGAATGGCCCAACAGGTAAAAGTTATCTTTATCTAATTTAAGTGCCTGCCTTACCTGCTCCACCTCTTCTACATAACGGGGTAAGCTCCACATGGCTGTATCTTTAGGATTGTCGGAATTTCCTGTACCCAGTTGATCGTAATAGATCAGCTCAATGCCTTCGGCCGGTAAAAAGCTTTCCATACACTCAAAATACTCATGAGTAGCACCCGGCCCTCCATTCAGCAGCAACACTTTAATTTTAGGGTTATTGCCAATTTTCTTTGTCCATACGTTAAACTTTCCTTTGGGCGTATTGATGCGAACCACCTGTACCCCTCCCGATTGTACCCCTTTTGTGGTATCTTTTAAAAAAGTATGTAAGCTCAATTCTGTTCTCTGCGTTGCACTGGGGTCTTTGCACGCGGTTAACCAGGTTAGCGCGATAAAAAAAGCGATCTTTAGATGTTTTATTTTCATATGTAGTGTTTGGTATAACAACAGGATATAACCAATTACATGGTTTGCTATATAAAGTCCTAATTTATCAACTTTAAGTTAGTTTTTTAAGCGAAGTGATGTTTGTTGATTGCATTAAAGTTTATACATTTGCTGCATTACAGTTTCACATCAAAAACATGAAAAGAATATTAGGGCTTTTAATCACAACAATAGGCATATTATTAATAGGTAGTTTTTTTATTTTCACGCCAAATCACGCGTTTAACCCAGCTGATTCTGTCAGCGGAGTTCAGGCATCTGCCGGAATTGTTTATGGCGGCTTTATTACTTTTGGTGTTGGCATGGTTATCTTTATATCAACCTTACCATTTGCCGGAGAGAAATCAAAAAACTCCTAAGTGATATAATCTTTAGGAAAATTTCATTTTCGATATACAAAGGGCGATCTGTTAACAGATCGCCCTTTACTTTTTTCCAATATTTTACCTTTGGAAAATGACTTTCGCTAAGCTGATCAATGTAAACCCAGTAAATGATGGTTTACACAATTCAAGTGGGAAATTGGTTTAATATATTGACTGACAGATAATTATATCAATGTTAACCATAAATTGTGTAAACCATGTAAACCCAATTTTGGGTATTCACGGTATACAGGCTTTCGGAGAAATATTTTGTCCCCATACTGCGCAATCGCCCCCTTATATTGTCATATTCACCCCCTTTTTAATCGGATGGCTTAGGGTAACTTTGATATAACAAAACAAGTTGATAGCAAATCATATTAAAACAAATTAAGGAGAATACATTATGCAAAAGATCACCACATGCCTTTGGTTCAACGGTAAAGTTCAGGAGGCCCTCGATTTTTATACTTCGATATTCAAAAACTCAAAAGTTTTAGATATCACCTATTACGGTGAAACACACCCGCAGTTAGCCGGACAGATCCTGGTAGCCCGATTTGACCTGGACGGACAGGAGTTCATGATCCTGAATGGCGGCCCGGGATTTCCCTTTACTGAAGCGATATCACTATCGGTTGATTGCAAAACGCAGGAAGAGATTGACTTTTACTGGAGCGCCTTACTTGCCGATGGCGGGCAGGAGAGCCAATGCGGCTGGCTGAAAGACAAATTTGGACTGTCATGGCAGGTAGCCACATCAGAAATAGAACAGATGCTGAAAGACAAGGATACCAAAAAATCAAACAATGTAATGATGGCTATGATGCAAATGGTTAAAATTGATATCCAAAAATTAAAGGATGCCTACGCGCAAGCCTGAGCATAATCAATTCATTATATTTAGCTGATATGAGGGGCTCTGATTTTCCGCCGCCACGCAATGCTGATGAATATATTGCGCAGCAACCCGCAGCATTCAGGCCTACGCTTGAAGCGTTAAGGCGCATTATATTAACTACTGTTCCACAGGCAACAGAATCTATAAGCTACCAGTTGCCATGTTATAAATACCATTATATGCTGGTGGGTATTGGTGCGAATAAAAAGTTTTGCAGTTTTTATACGATGAGCCCAGGTCTGGTAAAATCAATGAAAGAAGATCTTAAAGACGTCAGGGTGTCTGGTTCAACGCTTCATTTCGTTCCCGGAGAACCATTGCCTGTTGAACTCATCAAAAAGATCATATCAGAAAGGATGATCCAGAACGAGATTCTGGCTTTATCCAAAAAAAGTAAAAAGTAGTCTTCATCTCTCAAATTCTTTAAACCAGGTTTGAGAGATGTTTTTTATTCCTTCAATCGATTTGGGTACGATCATCATCTTTGATCACCTCTAAACCTCCGCGTTCATTTACACCATACTTTGAAAAAACCTGGTTACTTTGAGGCTCATTCTGTGAGCTTTCCCTCCTTCGGGAAGGACCTCGTAGCGGTAATATCAGGATACAGAAAAAAATACAGATCTTCATTATAGCTACCAGCATAATATTGATTTTGGTACGACCCTAAAAGTCGCATTACAGCATAATAAAGCACATGATTGGTTGGGCTTTGTAGATATTTAGCCGCGGTTGATTAGTCCTGGCTAATGAATGCCAAGATAAAGAAATGATTAATAAATTAAAAATTTTGGCGGAATGTTATTCGGGTTGGGCTGTAGCCGTGATAGCTTGCAGGAACCATGCGGCATGAGGCAACCATTGTTCTGTCCATCGCCATTCATTTCCTTTGTCTTCGGTCTTAAAATCGATACCGCTGCCGTCAGCGTTACCTTCCTTACCGGTGATACCGTTTGATATCCCCCCTTTGCCAGATCCATGACCAAAGCTTGAGCTCATATAGGGTACATTATTTTTACCAAACTGATACATGAAACACATGGAATAAGGATTACAGCCCAATATCCAGGATAATTGATCAGAGGCATAAACAGCAAGATCCTTTTTTATTCCCCAGCACCCCTTTTGCGGATAAACCAGGCGCCCCCCTACTATCGCGGCCGTTGCCAACGATCCCAACCGGGCGTTTTCGCCCTGCCACCACCAACCGGTTTCATTTTCATGAGGTATAAAAAAGCCATCTTTTATCTGATCGCCCAGGCGAAAAGTTTGCCGGGCATAGCCAAAGGGATTACTGACCTCATTAGTCACTCGCAAATTATAATCAAGCGCTTTTTTTATAATGGTTAGCGCCGCAGTTCTTTCGGTCTGCTCTTTTTCTTTACTTAAGTATCGGCACAAAGCAATAATAGGTAAACCGGCGTCGGAGGCATGCCAGAATGGGCGTCCCTCATCATTACTGATAAAATAACCGGCAGGACTCATCCGCTTCTCAATATTTTGGGCCCGTTTTCTGGCCTCTTCATGATAAAACGAACTGTCGGTAGCTATCCAAAGTTCGGTAGCTGCCATCAAAGCACAGTAATCATCAATGATGTTTTCCTTACCATCATCATCGTATTTGGTATTATTTATCAATAGATGGGCATAAGCACGTTTGGCAGCGGCAAGATATTCGGCCGATTTAAAATCCCCATCCTTTTTCAATGTTGAAATACGAGCCAATGCAGCTATCCCCATCCCTCCACCTTCGCGAAAAGCGCATTGATATTCGTCGGTTGTTACACTGTTAGCTCTTAATCCAACAATCCGGCGTGCTTTGGGGTCTTTACTGAAATAGCTAAAAACGGTCATATAAAAATACCCTTCTTTTGATAATGAGCGCATGATGTAATCAGCTCCCCATAAGGCTTCATTGGTCATACTATCATCAGCGTGAAGTTGTTGCAATAAACCAGGTATAGTCTGCACCGAGTTAACCATTGACCAGGTAACCAGCGGAATTTGCTGCGGCGACATATAGTTGGCATAAGCCAGGTGCGAAAAGTATTTACTTACATCGCCAGAGGCATCACACCAGCCACCGTGTACGTCAGCCGTTTTATTACTGCCATAAAGTATTACGGCTTTATCAACTTCAAGCTCGGTAGGTGTATTAGCTCTTTGCTTATTATAATAACTAATGATAGACGGAAGTGTATTCACAGCAAGCGCGTTCTCACTTACCTCAAAACTGTAAGAGAGATAAGACTTACCATTTACACTAACACTCAACTTATACTTGCCTGTTTGTTTAAATGATGAAAAATCTGCCTGGTAAAAAAAGGCGTTCTTAACCCAATCATTTATTTGTTCGGGCCCTTTTAGTGTA
This sequence comes from Hygrocybe conica, assembly GCA_900068975.1. NCBI lineage: Eukaryota > Fungi > Basidiomycota > Agaricomycetes > Agaricales > Hygrophoraceae > Hygrocybe > Hygrocybe conica. Next base: position 179,848 of record CEMM01323134.1, read on the forward strand.
CCGGTAAAAACAGATTTACCTGATGAATTGATCAGTTTAAAAGATAAGCCGCTTAGTTTAATATCATTACGGATAACCGCCGTTTTTGCTCCCCGAACATCAAAAGCAACCTGATTAATATAAATTATGGGCGCTGCTTGCGTAATAAATGCAAGCACGATTAAAAAACAGGTCAATAATATTTTGAATTTGGAGATGCGGTTCATTTTTTCTGCCGACAAAAATTTGTATGTGCAAATTACTAATTAATATCCCCCCGATTTTATGAACTGTTTTAAATAGGGCATCATTTGCCCCTATATTACCTCTACAGCATACTAATTAACCCACACACAACTCATCAAATAACCGATCACCCTGAATTTTCTTAAGGAGAAAAATCGGGACGGAAGTTTATTGAATAATATACCCCCTTTACACATTAATTTACTTAGCTTTGAAAAATCATGCGGTAACATCATGGAGAGCCTGCAGCTCATCGTTACCTTTAATTTAACAAACAATAATTTTCAATAAATAAGATCAGGAAATATCGCCGGTTCTTATAATCGTTTTAATGCCCTTGTAGAATAATACCTCACAAGGGCTTCATTTTTTATAGAAGCATAGTATGGAAGAAAGAAAGTTTTTAGCTACCTGGCAAAGGTATATGCCGGTTATTCGTTTGCATTTGAAAAAGAGTCTGAATGAAGATCAGCAGTTTAAATTGAATATAACAGATTTTGAATCGGCTGGTGGCCGCAGCAAAACAGGATATACCTTTAACATCAGTATGGAAAATGGTAAGGTAACCAATAATATCAGCGGCTCGCCTGTAGCCCGAGATCTGTATGAGGCTATCAGAACTGACGAAGCTGTAAAAGCTTTGCTCCTGGACAAAAACGTTAAAATAAGTGTAGGCAAATCATTTATGCTCACCATAAAAACAACCCATCTTTCTACTTACAGATAGGTTTTAAAACATAAAAAAAGGAAATAACCGATTGGTTATTTCCTTTTTTTATGGGATCTTTTTGAGCTTTTGTGATCCTTTTTCGAACTCGTGTGTTTCCGGCTTATTTTCCCACGGCCCCTTTTTGAAGCATGACGGATATATGACTTTGCCTTAACCAGCTTAATGCGTGGCACAAAATCAACAACCTCAGGATGAGAAGATGGATCAAACGGATTATAATAGTAAATACCGGCAGCATCGTAATTCTTAAAATCAGCTTTTAATTTTTCGGTAAATGCCAGCTCATTCTTTTGCTCTGGTAAAGTCCAGCCAGCTTCGGCAAGTCCAGCTATTCTCGGAAAAAGCATAAAATCAAGTCGTTTTTCGGATTCTATAGTTTCTGTCCAGATATTGGCCTGTACACCCACAATAAGTTTTGAATTTAGCTCATCAGCAGACACTTGCCTGTCTGGAAAATTATAAACATCAGTTACCCGATTAAATACCCCATTCCAATTCCTGCCAGCTACAAGTCCAGTATCCTGCAAAAAATCAAAATAAAGCGGTAAACGCGGGCAAAGCACTACCTGGTAGTTTTTTTGAAGTGCCAGGTGCAGCTGACCAGGAAGATTCTGTCGCCACCAAAAAATGATCGTTTTATCAGGAGGTAAATTTCCGCCGGTGGCCTCGTCCCAAGCCAGTATTTTGCTGTTCAGACTGGTAACTGTATCCGCCATCCGTTTAAAAAAGTACTGTTCCAACTGGTTAACGCCATCAAAATTCTTTTTTTGCATCATACGCGCAACAGCTGTATCCAACGACCAGGCTTTAATACCAAAAGAAACTTCATCACCACCCAGGTGGATCACGTGTGCCGGAAATAATGAATTTGTTTCTTTAATGATATCGGCCAAATATTGATAAGTATTTTCATTCGCCGGGTTAAAGGTAAAATTGGGGTAGCCGGCAACACTTCCACCGGTAAATTCGGGATAGGCCTTGTTGGCGGCAGTTGCATGACCGGGCATATCAATTTCGGGTATTATCGTTATGAACCGTTGTGTTGCATAAGCTACAATTTCACGGATCTCATTTTGGGTATAATATTCAGCTTCGGCAGATGTATCGCTGTAATTACCCATTCCACCTATCGTAGCTAATTTAGGATACTTTTTTATCTCGATTCGCCATCCCTGTACATCAGTCAGGTGCCAATGAAACTTATTCAGTTTATAATAGGCCATCCAGTCGAGCAGTTGTTTTACTTTCTCTTTGCCAAAAAAATGTCTGGATTCATCAAGCATAAGGCCCCGCCATTGGTAACGGGGTGCATCTGTTATTTTACAAGCTTGTAAGCAGATGTTGTTGTCATTATCGGCCAGTTGATCTTTCACAAGCTGCAGCAATGACATTAATCCATAAAAAACACCTTCTTTATTTGATGCCGAAACGGTAACACGCTCTGGTGTTATATTCAATGTATAAGCACCTGGTATTATTGACGTGTTAGTTAATACAAGGTCAATTAAGCTTTCAGAGCCGGTGCCGTTTTGTACAAGGGCCACACTTTTTGCTTTGTATACCTCTTTCTGAGCGTAAGTCACCAGGGCCAATAAAGCGGTATCTTTTGTGCCGATGGTAGTGCGGTTATTTAAATAAAATTGCCCAGCCGCCTTAGTAACCGATTGCGGTTGCGGGATGATATTTAAGTTTTGGGCTTTTACGCAAACGGAAAATAAAAGAAATGTTGCTAATAGTTTAAATTTCATTCAATAAAAAGTTCAAATCAATCCGGGTGCCGCTATGATAGCAAAAATCCCGCTATTTCAGGGTAATTTATTTGTAATAAGTACAATTGGCGATTGGGTGGGTATGTATTTCCAGGAACAGGGGTTACTTACAATCAATACAATACGGCTAATTTAAAATCATTAAGAGAGATCAATCCTCCCAATGGTGTACCTAATGATAATACCTTTTTAGGATTTACAAGCTATACTCATTTCAACGTATCCGGCTTATAAAAACAATCTTTAATAAAAAAAGCGGCCCCGTAAACATAGGGCCGCTTTGCATATATATTGGGTGGAGTTATTTTTTATTTCCAACCACCGCCTACTGAGCGGTACAGGTCTGATACAGCGTTTAAACGTGCGTTCTTTACGGTTGCCAGATCAAGCTCACTTTGTAATACATTACTTTGAGCAGTGATCACTTCCAGGTAAGTCGCCTGTCCGTTTCTGAACAATAGATTTGCATTGCTGGTAGCTTTTTGTAAAGTGCTTACACGATCAGCAATAATGCCTTGTTGTGTTTTCAATTTTTCGATCTTCACTAAAGCGTCAGATACCTCACCAACAGCATTTAAAACAGACTGCCTGAACTGCAAAACAGTTTTTTCGCGGTCAACCAGTGCAACTTTGTACTGGGTTTTTAACTGCCTGTGTTGTAATAATGGCTGAGCTACCGCACCGGCAACAGTACCAAATAAAGAAGCCGGTATATTAAACCAGTTACTTGCTCTGAAACTATTTAAACCCCCGCTTCCGGTAATAGTTAACGATGGATACATGTTAGCTTGTGCTATGCCTACGTTTGCATTGGCAATAGTTAAGGCTAATTCTGCACTTTTCACATCCGGTCTACGACTTACCACCGCTGATGGTACACCAGCCGATAGATTTTCAGGTATAGCCACCTCTTCTAAACGAACAGTACGTTCAACTCTGTCAGGAAGTGAGCCAGTTAATATCTTTATGGCATTTTCCTGAATAGCGATATTCTGTTCAAATCCCGGAACCAGTTGAGCCGCAGATAAGCGTTGTGCCTCTGCCTGCTGTACAGCTAACAGTGTAGTTTGACCTGCATCAAATTGTAAACGGATAATACGCAAAGTGCTGTCATTAAGCTTTACATTCTTTTGTGCTATAGCTAACTGATCATCCAGCATCAACAGGTTATAATAACCTTGTGATACACTGGCTACAATATTAGTCTGAAGCAACTTTTTAGCTTCGGCTGTTTGAAGATACGATGCCAGTGCCGATCTGCTCTGATTGCGGATCTTGCCCCAGATATCAGCTTCCCAGGTCAGGGCGAGGTTAGCGTTGTAATCTTCTACATGCTTGGTACCCAAGAACTGACTTGCACTTAAACCATTCAAACTATTATTAGATGGTCTGTTGGTGTTAGCCGTTACGTTCAGGTTAAGTTCAGGAACATAGTTCCATTTTACCTGTTTAAACAATAGCTGTGACGCTTCGATGTTTTTAACAGCTATCTGCATATCGTAATTTTTTGCGATAGCGCTATCAATCAGTTTTTGCAACGTAGCATCGGTAAAAAAGCTTTTCCATTGTATATCAGCAATGCTGCTGGTATCGCTGGTATTGGCTGCGTTTCTGAAATTAGCAGGCAGCTCTGCTTTTGGAGTGGCCACATCCTTTGATACTTTACAGGCGCTCATAAAGACAGCCATCAGTATTAAAAAGGAGTATGGATTTATATATCGTTTCATTTTCTTTTGATTATTTGTAGCTATGCCTGATTAATTTTTAGCCAGTTCAAAGTCTGTTACATGAACATCTTTACCACCATTATTTGCTGGTGCTTTAGGTGTTCCTGAAACTTTTTCCTGCAAGTATTGGAATATCACAAACAGTACCGGTATGATGAATAAACCCAGGATTACACCTGAAAGCATACCACCTGCTGCACCTATACTTATAGAGTGGTTACCTTGTGCAGACGGACCTGTAGCGATACTCATCGGGAACAAACCAAACACGAAGGCTAGTGATGTCATGATGATTGGTCTTATCCTTAACCGGGCTGCTTCTATAGCCGAATCAACCAGAGTATGGCCTGCTCTTCGTCGCTGTACCGCATATTCCACAATAAGGATGGCGTTTTTGGCTAACAGACCAATAAGCATGATCAAGGCTACCTGCACATAAATATTGTTTTCGATACCAGTTAAACCTAATACCACAAACACACCGAATATACCTGTAGGGATTGAAAGTATTACCGCCAATGGCAGGATATAGCTTTCATACTGTGCCGATAATAAGAAATATACAAATATCAAACAAAGCATAAATATCACAGCTGATTGCCCGCCTGAGGAAATTTCCTCACGTGTTTGACCAGAGAACTCATAAGCATAACCATTTGGCAATTGTTCTTTGGCTGTTTCCTCTATTGCCTTAATGGCATCACCTGAGCTGTAGCCCGGTTTAGGGATGGCCTGAACCTCTATGGAGTTAAACAGGTTGTAACGTGAAGCAGTTTCTGAACCATAAACACGGGTTAGTTTAACGAGTGTGTTAATAGGCACAGTTTCTCCTGCCTTGTTTTTAACAAATACACGATCAATAGATGCAGGGTCGGTTCTGTCGGCAATATCAGCCTGCACTACCACACGGTAGTATTTACCAAAGCGGTTAAAGTCTGAAGCTTGCGCAGTACCAAAGTAAGCCTGCATAGTTGATAAAATGTCTCGGACACTTACCCCTAATTGATTAGCCTTTTCATCATCAACTTCTAACTGTAATTGAGGATAATTGGCTTTATAGGAGGTAAAGGCATAAGCGACTGCCGGTTTTGCCATTAGCTTTCCTATAAAGTTATTGGCTACACCGCTAAATTTATCCAATCGGCCATTGGTTCTATCCTGTAGCTGTACGTCCAAAGCTTCTACGTTACTAAATCCCGGAACAGTAGGGAAGCTGAACACGAAGAAGGTACCACTTGGTATGGCGCCTAATTTGCCTCTTATTATATTTTGTATATCATCAATATTCTTAACAGCTCCCCTGTCTTTATTAGGTTTTAACAATAGGAAGATCTGACCCGCTGATGGGCTGTTGGATAGCGTTAAAAAGTTAAAGCCAGACAACGCCATCACAAATCTTGCTGATGGTAAAGCTCTCAACTCTTTTTCGGCCTGGTTAATTATTTTACTAGTGTTGGCTAATGAAGTTCCGGATGGTGTTGAAACAGCGATAGCCACAAAACCCTGATCTTCAGTTGGAATAAAGCCCGTTTTTGTTTTATTTACCAGGAAAACTGTAGCAACAATTATTAATGCAAGCCCAGCCATACTGATCCATTTATTACGGATAAGAATTTTTAAGGCCCCAACGTACCTCGTGGTCATATAATTAAACCCGCCGTTAAAGCCTGCGTAAAATTTATCAACAAAGCTTTTCTTAGGTGCTTCGTGGCCATCTGCAGTATGCTTATTCTTTAAAAATAAAGCAGCCAGGGCAGGGCTTAAAGTTAAGGCGTTAACAGCCGAAATAATGATGGCTATAGACATTGTTAATGCAAACTGCCTGTAAAATATACCCGTTGAGCCTGTCATGAAACTAACCGGTAAAAACACCGCGGCCATAACCAACGTAATAGATATAATTGCACCGCTAATTTCGTGCATAGCCTCGGTAGTTGCCTCTTTCGGGGTAAGGTTCGGATTATCCTCCATTTTGGCATGCACCGCCTCCACCACCACAATCGCGTCATCCACCACAATACCAATGGCCAATACGAGGGCGAACAAGGTTAAAAGGTTAACCGAGAAACCGAAGAGGTTCATGAAGAAGAAGGTACCAATAATGGCCACCGGAACCGCTATAGCCGGAATCAATGTTGACCTGAAATCTTGCAGGAATATAAATACTACGATAAATACCAATATAAAGGCCTCTACCAATGTATGCTCAACCTGATCAATTGACTCATCAAGGTCGGTTTTGGTACGATAAAACTGATTGTATTTGATACCTACCGGGAAATCCTTTGATAATTTCACCATCAGCTTATCAATGGCAATCTGGATCTCATTAGCGTTCGAGCCCGACAATTGTATAATACCAATAGTAATACCTTCGTGTCCGTTTAAGCGGTTCACACTACTATAGCTATAAGCACCCAGTTCAACACGAGCTACATCTTTTAAACGTAACACAGAACCATCTGCATTCGCACGGATAGCTATATTTTGATATTCCTCTGGCGTGGTAAGCTTGCCTTTATATTTAATTACATATTCAAATGCTTCATTACTTCGCTCCCCTAACCTACCAGGCGCTGCTTCCAGGTTTTTGTCCTGTATAGCGGCCATTACTTCGGCGGGTGTAATTTTGTAAGTTGCTAATTGAGTAGGGTTTAACCAAACGCGCATGGAGTAATCCTTAATACCACCAAATACACTGGCAGAACCTACACCCGGGATACGTTTGATCTCGGGAATGATATTGATCTGCGCATAGTTATTTATAAAGGTCGCATCGTATTTCTTGGTATCTTCTGAGTAAATACCCATAGCGCCAATAAAACTATTTTGCTGCTTGGTAGTAGTTATACCATATTGCACAACCTCTGCAGGTAACTGGCTTGTTGCTTGTGAAACACGGTTTTGAACGTTCACCGCTGCCTGATCTGGGTTGGTGCCTTGTTGAAAATAAACCGTGATACCCAATGTACCGTCATTACTGGCAGTGGAAGTCATGTAGGTCATGTTTTCCACACCATTGATCGCTTCTTCCAATGACGGGGTCACGGAACGTAAAATAGTCTCGGCATTAGCGCCCGGGTACACAGCTGAAACCAATACCGACGGAGGCGCGATATTCGGAAACCGCTCTAAGGGCAGTTTTGTTAAACCAAGCACACCAACTATCACCAATAATATGGAGATAACAGTTGAGAGTACCGGTCTTTCTATAAATTTCTGAAACATGACTTTAAAGTTTAAGTGTATGTATTAGTTTTTTGTTACGGCAGCGGCTACTTTATCTGTAGCCTTTTGAGGTTGGATCACCATACCCTCTTGTAATTTATCGACACCGCTTAACACAATCTGGTCGCCTACTTTTACGCCGTCCTTAACGAGGTAATTGTCGCCGTTTTTGCCAACAATGGTAATAGCGTTCTTTTTCACCTTGCTGCTATCACCTACGGTAAATACAAATACTTTATCCTGCATATCAACAGTTGCTGATTCAGGTATGATTAAAGCGTCTTTATGTTCAAGGCTCAAACGAACTTTACCGGTGTTACCTGAACGTAACAGACCTTGCTGGTTAGCAAAACTTGCGCGTACGGTGATAGCACCGGTGTTTTTATCAAACTGACCGTCGATCATATCTATTTTACCTTGTTTGGCATACTCGGTACCATCTGCCAATAATAAAGATACTGCTGGCAGCTGTTTTAATTTATCGCCCAGGGTTTGACCAGGATATTGCTCTTTAAAGTTTACAAAATCTTTCTCGCCCAATGAGAAATAAACATGTACCTCGTGTACGTCTGACAATTGAGTAAGTGCATCAACATCTGTTGGAGCTACTAAACTTCCTTGTTTTTTAATTAACCTGCCAATGTAACCACTTACTGGGGCTTTGATCAGGGTGTAACCCAAATTGATCTGAGCTGTTGATATGTTTGCTTTAGCTTGTTCAATGTTTGCTTTAGCAACCTGGTTGGTAGCTTTGGCTGTTTTTAACTGATACTCAGAAACTACTTTGTTTTCAACTAATGGAGTTAACTTATCAATTTCCAGTTGTGAATTAAGCTGGGTTGCCTCGGCAGCATGTAAAGCAGCGATGGCGTTATTTAAAGCTGCACGGTAAGGTTGCTCATTAATTTTAAAGATTGGCTGACCAGCGCTTACAAAAGCACCTTCGTCAACAAATACTTTATCTAAAGCACCACTCACTTGTGGGCGTATCTCTACATTAACAGTACCTTCTATTGATGCAGGATATTCCTGGTAAGTAGTTTGTGTGCCTGCTGTAACAGCGGCTACGGGTAAAGATGGTGGTGGTGGAGCCTGCTGTGTTTGAGGCTTTGAAGAACAACCATATAATGAAAGTGCTAGAAGCGCTAAAATGAAACTTTTCATAAATAATTAATTTTTGATGATGATAAATGATAGAGATTGAAATGACCTTGCGGTCTGCATATATGTTGATTGAGTTATGTTCATGTGTATTATGATCTGATTATATGTAGCTAACACTCCTGGTAAGCTGTGCTTGTTTTAACAGCTTTAAGCTTCTTAATGCTGTTGATGAGTAAAATGTAAAAATTGATGTCCATGATTGTATGTATTTATATGTTTGATAGATAGATGTTTAAACTTTATATGTTTAACAGTGTTAAATTATTTAACACTGTTTTAATCTGGGCAAATTTTTAAACCCGTTCTATTGATTTAATAATTGTTCCAATAGCATCTTTTAATACTTGTTGATTCATTTCATCAGAGTAACCCCTGCGCAGGATGTTGATTGAGATTAACCCGTGTACTACTGACCAAAAAGTATAATACTTTAAACATACCATATCTTTGGTTGGGTTTTCAATGTGCATGAGTTCAATAATTGCCTGACTGAATTCGTTATATGGCCCTTCTGATTCTTCGAGAGTTGCCACCATATCGCAGCAGCAGTTCATTTCTACTCCGAACATCAGTTGATAAAGCTCTTTGTTCTCCATCGCGAAGTCCCAATAAGCCAGCCACATCGCTTCCAATTGTTTTGCCGGCAACTTATGTTTGGCTCTCACCTCTTGTAAGTCCCTGGTCAATATCAGGTAGCCCTTTCGGGTAAGTTCCAACAGGATAGCCTCTTTGTTGGCAAAGTATTCATATATAATGGGCGCGGTATATTCAATCACATCGGCAATTTTACGCATGCTCAAAGCTTGCCAGCCCTCCTCTTTTACAATATGGAGAGAAGCATCCAGGATACTGATCCTGGTTTCTTCTTTTAAGCGTTGTATCCGTTCTTTGCTTGCCACTTTTTTACTTAATTAAATTATTTAACAGTGTTAAATGATTTTACAAAAACAACCGGGATTTATTTCAGCTCCCGGTTTTTAACGCCTGTTAATTCATTTAACAGCGTTAGGCAAAAGTATAAAGGATCTAAACTTTATTTACCATCCTTTTGTCAAAATCATTTCATTGAATTGTCAGGTAAAACGCTTTAGGCCTTTGTTTTACTTAATAAGTAAATCAATTGCCCTAAATGATAACCCTGATGAATAGTTCTGTTGATCAAAATATTCAGTTTGTTGCGATGCGGTTCCTGCTCAAAGTCGGCTGTGGATATAGCGCTGTGTTTGGTAAACCAGGCTTCTGCCGGTAATGCTTCCATCTGTTGTTTGAGCTGTGTGTTTATGTTATTCCAATAAGCTTTTAACTCCACTATAGATGGTTTTTCCAGATCAGCAGCTTCCGGATTTTTCACAAACAGATTATCCAGTTCCGGATGAAGCCTTTCGCCCAGTTCCAGGTAAGTGAACATGCCATCGCTTACGGCTGCCAGGTGGCCCAGCAGGTATACACCGCTGTTGCGTCCCGGTGCGGTTTGCGCTGCCAGTTGGTCATCTGTTAGTTTATCCAATAGATTATTGAGGCGGGTATTTTGCAGCTCCCAGTTGGATATGGCTATTTTAACTGCTGTGTTCAACAGTGATAGCGCGTTGGTTTCGGTTATAGTATTGCTCATTTTATGGTGGTTTTTGATGATTAAAAGTCCGGCACTTTTACCGGACTTTTAATTTGATGCAATTATAAGCTAACTCCATAGTTTTTAGCCCATCTGCTCTTGATTTCGGCACGAGATTTTACAAACTCATGATCTGTACCCTGTGCAATGGCATCCAGCGGGAAACGCAGCGGACGTGTACCCTTTTCTTTATTGATCAGTTCAAGCACCCCGTCGGCAATGGTTTGAGGATCCATTTTAAATTCAGCCATCTTACCGAACAAGGCTGTACCTACTGCGTTAAAGGCATCAACAGCTGCACTTCCATAGGCTGCTACAATATCTTCCTTGTCGGCATTAACTCCTGGCTTAACGCCGGTATTCATTTCTGTTGGATATACGCCACTTTGGATAGATACATTTTCAATCCCATAACCCTTCAGCTCATGCTGAAAACCTTCGGTAAGCGATTCCATGGCAAATTTAGAGGCCATGTAAGGAACCATGAACGGTACAGTAAACCCACTGGCACCGGTTGAAAGGTTAATGATCAATCCATCTTTACGGGCCCGCATAGACGGCAGTACCGCGTTGTAAGTACGCAGTACACCGTAAAAATTCACTTCGAACAAGCGCCGTACCTGGTCAAGCGTATAGGCTTCGGCAACGCCAAAACCGGCTATGCCTGCATTATTCACCAATACATCAATGTGGCCATATTTAGCAAGACTTTTTTCGAAGGTTTCCTGAACAGAGGTATCACTGGTTACATCAAGCTCCACTACATCAACACCTGGCAATGCAGCCAACTCCTGAGCAACCGCCTGGTTCTTATCATTTACACCACGCATAGCAGCTATTACAGTATGACCTTCTTTTGATAAGGTCTGGGTTATTAATTTCCCGAATCCTGTGCTGGTTCCGGTTACTAAAACTATCTTTTTCATTATTGTTATGTTTTTATTTACATAACAAAGGTGAGGTAAGTGCCAAAGCTGCCAAATGACATAAAGCAGAAAATAGTCTTGACATTTATCAAGTTTTCCGCCTTTATGGTGTACTAACCACAGCTTCGCTTTGCAGTTTAAGCTTTGATACCATGACGATGATCAAAGCTCCGAAACCCGCCACTATGCCAAAAGCCCAGCGTAATCCAGCTGCCTGGGCTATAAAACCGACAGCCGGGGGTATAATCAAAAAACCAAGGTAGCCTACGGTTGATATGGCGGCCAATGCCTGTCCGGTATTCATACTTTGAGACTTACCTGCCATACTAAATACTAGTGGCACCACACAGGATACCCCCATCCCCACCATAGCATAACCCACATAAACGGTATAGCTGTAGGGCAAAAGAACAGAAAACAGCAATCCGGCCAATATTAAAACACCACTGAAACTAAGTACCTTTTTTATCCCTGCGGAGGCCACCAGCTTATCGCCGGTGAACCGGCCAATGGTCATAGCTACCATATATACCACAAATGCCGCCGTTGCTGCCGGTTTGGAGGCGTGTAATACTTTCTGAAAGTAAATGCCACTCCAGTCATACATCGTATTCTCGCAGGCCATAGATGCAAAGCAGATCAGTGAAAACTTGATCAGGTGCTTATCAGGCAAGGTAAAAACAGACCGATTGATCTTATTAACTGGTTTTTCGTAGTAAGCATGAGGATAAAAGATCAATGTTATGATGATCATGCTTATTCCTACAAATAGCAAGTGGTAAGACGGGGCTACATTAAAAGATACCATCAAATACCCCACAGCCGCACCGGCAAAGCCAGCCATACTCCATATACCATGGAAAGTAACCATAATAGACCGGTCATAAAAGCCTTGTACGCTCACAGCCTGTGCATTTACCGACAGGTTGAATATATTACGTGCCGAACCAAAGAAAAAGAGGAGCACTACCAGTTGCCATACATAAGCTGTAAAACCAGGTAAACACAGCAAAAGGTTAAAAGCAATAGCACCCACCAGCATAATGCTCCTGCTGCTGAAATGCTTTAACATTTTTGCAGTTATGGGTATAGTAAGCATCAAACCGATAGGCAAAGCAAATAACACAGCCCCCAGTTGACCTTCATTAAGGTGTAGCTGTTGTTGTATTGATGGTATGCGTGAAGCCCACGATGAATACCCAAATCCCGAAATAAAAAAGAATCCCCCGCAGGCCATTCGTAATTTCAATTTCCCGGGAGTTGTAACCTGATCCATACCTGTATTAAAGTGGCAAAAGTATGGATAATTTACAAGTGAGGGGTACTATTACTTCAAAGTCATTTGCTTGCGGATGCGGCTTAATGTTTCGGGAGAAATACCCAAGTAAGAGGCGATCATATTTTGAGGAAAACGCTGCAGAAATTTAGGGTAAGTATTCAGTAAATCGGTAAAGCGTTCTTCAGCAGTTTGACTGATGGATGAGTGTATCCGTTTTTGATGGGATACATAGCTCCGCTGGTTCATTTTTGATATCATCGCGTCTACGGCCGGAACCTTCGACTTTAACTCATCCAAATGTTCGCTGCTTATTTGTAAGAGCTCTGTGTCTTCTATGGCGTCAATATCGTAGTTGCAAGGCGTATTGGTGGTAAAACTTTCATAATCAGCCATCCACCAGCGTTCAATACCAAATCTTACTATATGCTCAACGCCTTTGTCATCTACAGCATATTGCCGCATAGCTCCCTTACAAACGAACGAAAGATATTTGCATACATCACCTTTCTGCAACAGGTATTGCCTTTTACGCAGCTTTTTTGGTTTAAAAGCAACTTGTATCATTTCAAATTCCTGATCTGATACCTCCATTAATGAGTAATCAATAATATATTGTAAGAGCGTTTGGTACATAGCAAACAAATATCAATATAAAGACAATGTGCCTCTATTATAAAATTAAGATATTACTTTACTAAAACAGAATTATCCGTTAATTGCAATTTTGAGCTATTTGTTTGTGCCAGCAGGTAAATAGCATTATTTTTGGTAACACAACAAGCATTCTATTGAAAAAAATGAAAACCAGCAGCATGACCTCTGAACCTACTTATAAAGCTGCCCGGGTTGTAGCACCTTCGGTTGAAAGACATTTTAAATATTTTCATTCTTTGGTTAATGCCAACGCCGATGTAGATGTTGCCGCCCCCACTCCTGATGTTAGCATCATTGAAAACATAATTGATATAGCATTTTGGGCAAGTCTGCGCCGTGAAGAAGGGTATTCACCAAAGTTTACTTTGGCTTTCCTGCCTCCGGAAAGTGCCGGGCAACCCCTGCTGTTTGGCCATAAAATACCATTGGCACCCAATATCCTGACCAAGTTTGCTTCTGCTGTTCAGCAGCCGGGTATACATTTAGGTGTATGGATTGAGGATGGCGAGCTTTACGTTTGGGGTACTACATTGGCCATACCCGCTTATTGCTTTGTATTGGAAGTGATAGAGCCAGGCCTGTTAGTGATCAAACACCGCCGGGTTGACGGTTTTGGCAAATTTGTGAATATAGCCATATTAAAAGGCGATGATATTAAGGTGGTAGATGAGCAAGGTTCAACCCTTTCAGACTGCCCTACCATACTCACTTCCATGCTTGATTTTACCCTGCCGTCCTCCTGGAACGATCCGGTGAATGTATTGGTGCAACTGGCGGCTTCTATGCAGGCGCACCGTCGGGGTGGTATCTTATTGGTAGTACCTTCAGGGAATGATGACTGGATGGAATCAATCATTACACCGATATCCTATCCGGTAGCTCCGGCATTTTCTGGTCTTACCGACCTGATGATACACGAGGGGATCGAAAAATACCACACCTCCTGGCAAGAAAAACTGCGTCGGGCAGTAGATACCATCGGCGGACTAACCTCTATAGATGGAGCCACTGTAATAAACGACAAGCATGAGTTACTGGCCTTTGGCGCCAAGATTGGCAGGTCATCTAAAAGTGTTCGTGTTGAAGAGATCATTGTTACTGAACCTGTAGTTGGCTGCTCTACCAAGATAATCCACCCGGCACAAAATGGCGGTACAAGGCATTTATCGGCTGCTCAGTTTGTATTCGATCAAAAAGATGCCATAGCCTTGGTTGCATCCCAAGATGGCCGGTTTACGGTTTTCGCGTGGTCGCCAGTGGTAAATATGGTTCATGCACACCAAATAGATATTTTGTTGCTGTAAATCTGATTGAAAGGCGAATCTAAAAGCGAAAATATTTAATTCTTTTTGTAAGGAATTCATAAATATTAACGAACTGGAATAAAATATTTTTCCAGCTCGTTAAGCGTATTTTCAAGACCGTTTTCATTTCTTATTTTTTCTGCCATAAGTAATACCCGTTGTTTAACTACATCTACTTGCACGTTTGCAATCGCCTCCAATAATTTACTGGCCTTTAATTGCTTAAGAGGTATATGTATACCCAATCCTTTACGCTCAATTATTTTACCCCAAGCTGGTTGATCGGTATAGAATGAAATAATAATGACAGGCAGATTGTTGCGAAGCATGGCGGCCAGTGTACCGGCACCACCATGAAAAATACCAATCTTACATTTGGGTAAGATTTGGTCATGGATTACATATTTGGTAACGAAAAGATTTTTATGAACAGGTAAATCATGATATAAAGCCCAGCCTGTGCAAAACAAAATACGCTCATTGGTACTGTTCAAGATTTCGTTTAATATAGCGGCAAACTTGGCGCTATTGGCTACCCCATTACTCCCAAAGCCTATATAGATAGGTTTTTCTCCCTGTTCAAGCCAATCGATTAAACTTTGATCATCCTTATTGGATGCATTAGTTTCCAGTTTTTTAGTGGGAACGGATAAAAAGCCTGTTATTTTATGATTGCCTTCCCAGTCGCGGGGCTGCGGAATTAAAGATGGACTTATACAGTATAGATCCAATGGTTGAGCTTTACCTATATGTGTTATCAGATTTTCTTTCAACTCTGACAAACCTAACTCCCGGCGAAACTCGTTGGTTTCCTTCTTTACAAATTTCCAGTAAAAGGTGTGAGCTATTTTATAGGTTAGCTTATTGTACCAGCCAAAATTCAAAAAATCAAAATCGCTTAAGGGAAATTCCGCGGTAGGCACTACCGGTGGCATAAAATAACTTAAAGCAAGTTTTTTATTCTGCTTTTCAGCTATAGCACTCACAATAGGTAATGTCGCCGAATTGGCAATGATAAAATCTACCTGACTTATGCCTTCCATATAGCTCTTACGTAAAGGAACTCTGATGCTATAAAGTACCTTAAAAAAATACTTCATCAGCTTAATGGTATTTTCGGTTTGCAGTACACTTTGCCCCTCTGGCGAATTCATTATTTGCTCGGCATCTCCATAAAGTGAGTGAAACTTAATACCAAAGCCCGAAACAAGGTCTTCAAAGTTCCCCGGCGCTGATAAGGTGACCTGGTGGCCCCTATCCATCAATCCCAAAGCTAAGGCAATGTATGGTTGTACATCGCCCCTTGTACCGTAAGTATAAATACCTATATTCATTTTATTTGTAAATATGGATTGGGAAATCATCAGAATCTGAAACCTATTGATATATAAGGCAAAGCTCCTTCTTTAGAAAAACCGACTACTCCTTCAATCAATACCAATTGAGCCGGAATGAGGTAGATACCGCCTCCGTAGCCATCATGCCATTGGTCAGACGATTCACCTGGTTGCCAAACCCGGCCTACATCATTAAAGCCAATGATACCCAAAGAACCAGGCAACAGGTACGAGCTAAAATCAAGCACTTTCAGCCGCAACTCCAGGTTATTATAAGCGATGGTTTTACCGGTGAACCTGTTGGTATGAAAACCTCTGAAATTTTGCGCTCCGCCCAGCTTCATCAGTTGAAAGTAAGCCGCATCACCTACCGTAGTACCCAGGCCGGTACGGTTAGCTATTACCAAAACAGAATCCCTGTCGGGGTTTAAATAGAAACTAAACTCCGACAATATCTGCCCATAGGTATTATGGCTACCTGAGCCACCACCGGAAAATCCACTGATGGTTGTATTCCACAAAACCCCTTGCGTGGGTATAATCAGCTTGTTACGGGTATCCAGCCGGGCATTGGCGGTTACTCCTCCATAAACTTTGGTGCCAAATACTTTTTCATTGGAGTATGCCTGGTTATAATCATTCAAAAAACGCTCGGTGTTGTTTGATGCCTGGCTATTATAAAACTGCCCGGCTATACCTGCACTTAAACGCCAGCTACCATAAGTATGGTGTAAGGAAACATCGCCTGTAATATAATCATACCGGTTACGGTAGTAGGAGATCTTGTGATCGCCTTTATTTTCAAAAACGGTATTGTTACCTATCCCAAAGAAATTACTAAGGTTATTTGGCCCTCTCGACAGTATGTTAATGCCAAAATCATTATTACCGATCAGTTTTTTCCACTCCGCCACGTAGGTGAACAACAACGATTTCCGCTCGAGCGAATAATTGGTTAAAAATTCTTCCCTAAACGAATAAGGTTCTTTGCGGAAACCATGCTTCTCATAAGAAAAACCACCGATCAACAATATCCCGATATCATTACTGTAATTGGCTAAAATAATCGGTTCAAACCGGTCGAATTTATAGCTGGTTTTATCATAGCTGTTTACAGTAGTATCCGTGGATGTTTTATTTTTTACCTGCGATGTTGGTGGCAGCTTATTCTGCTGGTCGGAGCGGTCATAGATGTACAGATTGCGTTTATTATGCAAACTATCGCTCACGGCGAAACTATCCATGCCATCCCCGCCTACCATGCGAACCTTGATGGATGAGGGCTGGTTACCTGTAACCGAAAAAACATCATCCCCGGCAAAACCATATAGCCTAACTTCTTTGGTTACAGCGGGTATAAATGTGCGGTGATAAGTTACCTTATCAACGCTGCCGTCTTTTTTGATCTTGTTAACTGTAACGGTTAAATCGCCATTCGATTCATTATGAACAGTGAATTGATCTGTTTTATCACTTGCCGGGATCTCTACCTCGCGCGATATAAAGCGATAGTACTCCAGGGCTTGTTTGGCCAATCCATTTCTGCGGGCTATCATTTTATTGGCTATTTCTTTACCCGAAAGCTGATAAATAGTATCAGGCATCAATTTCATAGCCTTGTTGATCAGCTCATCTGTTAATTTGGATTGTACATAGCTGATCTGCTCTTTCCAGTCATCCTCACTCAACTGGTTTAAAAAATAACGGTCAAAATACCGGGCGTTAAAATTCCAGCCATTGATATCCCTGATCTCGTTGCTATAACCCTGAAATTTTGATTTTAACCATTGATGGGCCACTATCCAGGGTAATATACCAGATGTTTTGTAATACACCTGGTCGCGGTCACGGGGTACGGGTTCATAAACAGTTTCGTGTTTGCCGTCTATCTTTTCCCAACGCCACTGATCCTCGTGCCTGTCCCAGTCGCCCAGGAGCATATCCAACAGCCGTGCCCGTAAAACTATTTTTTCATCAACCCGGTTATCGTTATCCTCCTGTAGCTTTCGCTGTACTTTTTCGGTATTGTCCGTCTTGTCAGCATCAAGGGGTTCGCGCTCTTCAAATAAAAAAACCTGGTTAGTAAAATCCTTCCGGTAATCGCCCAGCGCGGGATCGTCAGGAACATAAACAATTTTGGGGTTGGAGTGCGGTACACCCAGTGCCTGGGCCAATGGCGGCACGGTAAGAGCCGAAAATGGATGTGCTGCAGATACCTGATCCTGTAATATATCTTTAGCAACAGTAGGTCTAAGATCAACCGGCAGCCCCTTTTCGGGATATTTTTGAATGGTACGTAACACCCACTGCTGCCCGGTAGAATCCTGCAGACGCAATGATTTGGTTTGCTGTCCCCCGCCCTTTTTCAGAACTTTTAAGCCGCCTTTTTCTGAGGCAATATGAAATATGGGTAACTTAACCGGTGCGGCCCAAAGCTTCCGGTAACTCTCGCCAAGGAAAAACCGGTGCGTTTTGCTTACATCATTGTAGGTGGGCTCAATAGCCAGTTTTATACTATCACCTGTAACCTGTGCTTTTAAATTTTGCTGGCCTAACAGAAAAACTCCCGTTAAAAACAGGAATAATAATTTAAACACGTTTTTAGCAGGCCGCATGATATGGTTTTTGTAATATGCAATAGTAGAACTATTGCATATTACAAAATAGTTTTATTTTTCTAAAGCTATTTCGTAATTAACACCAACCCTAAGTGCCTTTAAGCCAGTAACGCCCTGCAATTCTTCTAATTCAAGCTGTTCCAGATCATTCAACAATATGTCCTCTTCCTGCAGATATTTTATATATTCCAGGTATTCGGCTGCTTCTGTCTGGTTAAAATAAACCATGGCTATTTTGCCTGGCTGGGTTAAACGTTCAATGGTTCCGGCTATTAAAACTTTATCAATGCGTTTTTTTACCACCTCGTACCTGATATTATAGGCACCTTCCACATCAAAACGTCTTTCATCGTTTCTGAAACTGATATCTATTGGGTTTGAGTGTATAAAAATTAGTTGTGTGGTTAGTAAAGGCCTTGAAAGTTGTTCGGTTAATCCATGGGTAAGCCTGGCAATTTCGGCCATTGATTTGAGTTGCCACAAACGGATATTTTTTAAATACAGCACATCAAACATTTTTTCTGGTGCTATGGACTGCCCTATATAAATATCATATTCTACCCCATCTGTCCGGAATTTTTCAAAATAACAAGGATATGATCCCTGTACTTCTTCCTGCACCTGTTCCAGGTAGTGATTGATGGAGGTATTGATGAGTTGCATGGAAGCCTCCAGGTTACGCCTGTTGGTAAACGACACTCCGTTCTCTTCGCCAAGCGAATCAAAGTAGCGGTCAATCACTTCTTTTTCATTGGGATAATTTTTCCGGAAATGATCAAGAAAAGGATTAACCTCATTATTCAGAAACCCGTCGAGCATCAACTCATCATTGGTGGTGATAAAGCCGTTTACTTTTTCCAGCCACTCTTCACATTTAAATATGAGCCTGTCGGTCAATGTAAGGTGAATATGTTTTTTTAATATCGTCAGCGTTTCCATAATAATGGTCAGCAGGGCCTTTAAGTCCTCCTGTAAAGCACTATTACGTTCGATGGTGGAGTTACGGATATCAACAGCGCCAAATAAGGGATACACATTATCAAAAACGACGGTCTCTATTTCCTGGTTTTTCTTTTTCCGGTTACTTTTCCGCAGATAATTCCAGGCTACCTCGTTAAACTTCCATTGAACGGATGGTTGGAGGGAGGTAAATTTATCTTTGATAATGGTTTCTATACGAAAGGTAAACTGATCTATGCTGTTTTGCAGCAACTGGGCCACTAATGGAATAGCAGTCTGTAATTTCGACAACAGCTTTTCATAAAACACGATCTCCTGGTAAGAATAAACTTCCATGATACCCGCCATCTTTTTGTTGTAATAAACCGGGAATATACCATACGATTTAATACCGGCCTGTTTTAAAACATTTAGGAAGGGATGCTTTGATATCTTTTCGTCTGTAAGCGATCTGAAAAATACGGGTTTCGGGTTCAGCTTATAATCGTCGGTAATGGCATAAAATGTTTCTTCGGCCAGGCTAAACTCCTTTGCCGATGAGATCAACACGCTTTGCGAACATTCATTGGTATCAAATATCAGTTTGTTGTTAACCGTTAAAAAAGGCAATAAACCAAACTCAATAGCTGGGTTTTCAGAAAGGGTTTTAAGTGAGTTGATAATCAAATCATACTGATCAGCTTCCTTATTGGAATGGTTAACCAACTCATTTCGGATATTTTCTATGGCGTGAGGCAGCGTTATATCTGTGAGCGTTATCACCGTAAAGCCCTCGAACTTAAAATTGGAAAGCGGCAGTATATCTTCTAAAACATCTATCCCCTCGTAATCATTAATATAGGGTTCAATGGCATCAAAATTGATCTCTGGTAAGTCGCCAATCAATTTTATATTAACAAACTGTGTGTTGGTCTGGATATTATAATAGCGTGAAAGCCCGGTTTCCGGATCGGCATTGGTAAACAGCATTTCGTTTTTTGATACCGCTGTAAAACCGTATAAGCGCTCCAATATCAGGTTATATATAAACCGTTTTTGGCGCTGGCTAAACAAATCGCCCTGGCTCATATTTACCGCATGTAAACTGGAGTGGTTGCTGGAATGGAAATCGAAAAAAGCGTCGGTACTAAAGAATATTTTTTCGGGTACAGGTGTGCTTAAAGCCCAAAAAAACTCTTGCTCATTTAAAATAGGTGGTGTAAGTATGCTATAGATCAGCTCGAGCATTTCCCGGTACTTTTCAGCATCTTCGGGGTGCATATCCAGATCAATACAGGTGTCCTGTTCAAATTTGTTTAATACATACCTGTAAAATTCACTTTTAAGTGTTTTTTCGGTTTTTATGCGCTCCTTTAAATGCTCCACGAACGGATTAAATGACAGGCAGGTATCTACCTGGCATAAAAAACAGTCATCCTTATTTATATTTAAAACTTCTGTGTGCATTATTATATAAAATTACCCTGTTAAAAAATCTAACAACTGTTGAAAGATACGGGTACTACCATTCTTCAGATTGGCTGGTTATTCTTTTTATTGCCACGAATTTGTCACAACGCTTAAAATACATTTGCCATGTCAAAGGTATAACTATCAATGGCTTTTGTAAGTAACAGATTTGTAATTAAACAATAGGTATTATGTTTAGTATCAAACTCATAGTATTAATTTAGTCATATTTTTTAGGTTTCTGAGACTGTTTGAACAGCTTTTGATTAAACCAACGCCCGGCTAAGCTTGTACCGATGCCCACTGCTGCCCCGGCCAATACATCCGTTGGGTAATGTTTCCCCAAATACATCCTGGAGTAGGCCACCGACGAGGCCCATGCGTAAGCAGGTACGGTAACATACCATTTTTTGTACTGCATAGACAGTGTTGTTGCTGTTGCGAAAGCCAAACTAGTATGCCCCGATGGGAATGACTGGTTATGGGTTTGGGTATTCACAAATATCTCATCAGGATAGCGATCAGCCGGGCGGGTACGGTTAACACTTATTTTTATCAAATGGGTAACAAACACGCTTGCACCCAAATTAATAAATGTTTCGGCAGCGTTCCGCTTTATCGCGGTATTATTGCTTGCAAATCCATAAATTAAGGTGCCAAATGAAGCGGCGCCAGCAACATAATATACCGAATTACTGGTACCACGCCAATACTGCGAGGTTGGATATCTTGGATTAATACTTTTTAAAATATCAACATCAAGATTTTGTGCTATGCTACGCCCAGGATTTATAAAGACAAAGAGCCATATTAAAAACAGGAAAAGCGGTTTGCCTTTTATCATCAATTACTTAATATAGTTAAATTTTAATACGTTACCTGCACTTACCAGGTCACCTTCGTTTGAAATGTAAAGGTTGTTATGATCATCAAACGCAATGCCCTCTGGCTGATTAAATAACTTTGGGTTCAGGGGATAAACATTTTTAACCTTCCAGGAAGCATCGGTAACCACCAGTACTTTATTAACCGACGAAAGAACGTACCATTCATTGGTACTCAAGTTTTTGGCCAGGGCCGATGGGCGAAACGCGCCTTTCTTTTTACCGGTCAATTGTTGCTCTATTTCTTTAACATTTATACTAAAATCACCAGCAGGTTTAACCGTACCATCACTTTGCAATTTTAAAATATAACCGCCGCTCACCTTGCCCTTATCTCCATCACAATTTTTGCAGAGTATGTATAAACTATTTGTTTTTTCATCGGCGTACATGCCTTCGTATTCTCCTGTTGGTATCACATCTTTTACTTTTTTAACACCCGGGATCTCTTTATTTCTTACCTGGCTAAACGGAAAGGTAAAAAGGGTGCCATCGCTGCGTAATATGATCATGTAATTATTACAGATCGCGATATCCTCATAATCACCCGATTTGGCGAAACGACTTTCATTCACCTTTTTATCACCCAATTTTAGATAATATATGCTACCATTCTCATCTTCTTCCGCATATAAAGAATCACTTTTACCATGTCTGAAAGCAATGCCTGATATTTCCGTTAAATTGATGTGCATATTATACTTTATCGGTTTGCTCAGATCGTAACCCTTAGGATTTACAATAGCTTCTGGTTTAGTGGTGCAGGATATGCCTAAAAGTACCGCGGTACCGGCAATCATCGTCATAATCAAAGCAGCAATCTTTCCCTTCATTTTGTCGTTTTTAAACTTTCTCATCAATTTTGTGCTGTAAAAGTTCATATATACCCCGTTGCGAATGTACCAGGGGTTCATGTTTTTCAATGCTTACATTTTGCAGGTCATCATTAAGCATTACGGCCTGCACATTATCATTTAACTGCAGGTCGATGATCTGCATGATCTCGGCCCTGATATTCGGGTCATAAACCGGGAAACATACCTCAATGCGCCGGTAAATATTACGGTTCATCCAATCGGCCGAGCCCAGGAAAACTTCCGGTTCATTATTATTGTGAAAAATAAATATCCTTCCGTGTTCCAGGTAACGATCAACAATACGGCGTACAGTGATGTTCTCACTCATTCCTTTAACGCCAGGTATAATACAGCAAATACTGCGTACAATAAGCGATATTTTTACCCCGGCCTGCGAGGCTTCGTACAATTTGGAGATCAATATACGCTCTTCCAGGTTATTTAGCTTGATAGTGATGGCACCCTGCAAGCCTTTTTTCACGTTGCCTATCTCCCTATCGATCAGCTCAAGGAACCGTTGCTGTAAATTAAACTGGGCAACCAGTAAATGTTTAAAATCAATAGGATAGCCTTCTGATGTTTTTGCTTTTTTACCCAGGAACATAAACAACAGCTCCATTTCACGTAATAGAGCCGGATTGGCTGTCATTAAAATATGATCGGTATAAAAAGCCGCGGTGCTTTCGTTAAAGTTACCTGTAGCCAGCAATCCGGCATATTTAACCCGGCCATTCACCAATCTTTTTATCAAAGCTATTTTAGCATGTACCTTTAAGGCCTTATCGCTATAGATGATCTCGACGCCGGCAGCCTTCATTTTTTTAGCCCATTTAATATTATTGGCCTCATCAAAACGGGCTTTAAGCTCAACCATTACCCTCACCTTTTTGCCATTGCAAGCCGCGCTGATAAGAGCATTTACTATGCGTGAGTCGCTGGCTACCCGGTATAGGGTAACGGATATTTCCTGCACGTCTTTATCAATAGCTGCCTCATTAAAAAAGCGCAGTATGCTATTGTACGATTGATAAGGCGCATGAAAGATATGGTCATGGTCTGAAATATGATCAAACAACGATTCCTTATCGATAAAACCCGTATTGACAATTGGCGGCCAGCGGGTGTAACGCAAAGCGGGCAAACTAACAGGCAGCCCCATCAGATCTTTCAAATTATGATACACGCCCCCTTCTACCACGCTTGAGCCCTGCAGACCCAGCTTTTCGGTTATGGAGTGCAGTGTGCGAAGCGGGATACCCGGTTGGTGCAAAAAACGGGTGGCCATGCCCATATCTCTTTTTAGTAATTGTTTTTCGATCTGTTCAGAAAGGTCGCCATGATACTCGTCTTTCAGGTCGAGCTCGGCATCACGGGTTATTTTAAAGCTATAACATCCACTTACGGTTTCGTTGGGAAATAGTCTGTCCAAATTATACCTGATAATATCATCCAAAAATATAATATACTGTTGGTCATTTGCCAATACGCTGTAAAAACGGGGCAGTTGATTGGAGGGTATATTAAGCAGTATGGTTTTTTCCTTTTCACCTTTTACGTCAAGGGTGATTAAAAAATACAGGCGATTGTTTTCTGGAAAGAATTTTTTTCCAGTTTCGGAAAGATCTAGGGGCTGCAGAAAAGCCATTACCTGGCTAAAAAAGTAATCGGTTACTTTATCCTGTACGGCATCCGGAAAAGGTTCATTGAACAGCAGGTTTACCTTATTTTGTTTTAGCAATGGTATCAACCGGCCGGTAAATAATTGTCCAAATTTCTGTTGCTGCCGCTCAATCAGTTGCTGGGCTTCCAGTAAAACGTCTTCTTTGTCGTGTGCGGCACCTTTAGCCAGCTTATTAACAGCCAGTATAACGGGCATCCTTACCCGGTAAAATTCATCAAGGTTAGAAGAAAATATCGAAAGAAAATTCACTCTTTCCATTACAGGCAGATCTTCCTTTTCGGCCTCCAGCAAAATGCGTTCGTTAAATAGCAGCCAACTCAGGTCCCTGTCAAAAAATGAGTAATGATCCATAAAAGCAGATGTTTTGTTTAGCAGATTATATCAGTGATGAGATCAGAAACGCAACTACCGAGATAATAAGACCGAACATGAATATATTGTAGGAAACCCGCAATAGTCTGTATTTTTTGCCCAGCACAACACCCTGCGAATAATTATCGCGGATAAGGCTGCCATATAAAAAATCTTTATCATCCATCATTTTCACCATCCCATCGCTATAATCATTCAGCGACATACGGTAAAAATTACCAAAGAAAAGCAGGTTCACTGTCTTCTTCTCGATATCCTCGGGTGAAAAAATGCCCGGGGGAATCGACGGCCGGGTTGACAGAATAGAGAATATCATGGTAGTTAAACTTACCGTAAGCAACATAAACGTAGGTATCAACAGGTTTGAATGCTCATCAAGCTTGCGTAATACCAAACTGATAATAGCAGATAAAATGATGGAATTCACCGTGATCATGATATGGGCCTTATTGTCGGCCATATCGCTCAAACGCTGGTGGTTGGCTGAGCTTATACGGAACATGGTTTCGATACCTCTTTCGGGCTTATCACTTTTATGCTTTTTTTCATGATGATCCTCTTCTTTAGCAAGGGCAGCTTCAACATGATCTGTTTCAGTCACTTTTCCAGCTTCAGCTTTTTCCTTTTTTTCGGCTTTTTCTTCCACGTCGGTTTGTTTTTCCTTTAATTTTTCCAGGTTCTTTTGCTTCTGGTCATTTAGCAGCAGCTGACAGTAATCAGTAAAGTAATGGTGCGATTCTAATAGCGAAATATTACCGGCCCGCCAGGTTTCCTTATCAATTTCTACGTGTCTGCAAGCTTCCAGCTCTTTACGCATCAGCTTGCTTTTTTCCCTGAAATCATCTGTACCCAGGTGAAACAGATCGGCATCACACAAGATTTCTTCCAGCTGATTGGTTGGTTTCTGCGGCATTTCAGTAGCCATAATGCAGGCTTTTACCTTGTTAATTACCGCGTTATCTACCTTTTGTTGTTTCAGGAAATGGGTTGCATTCTCGGTACTTTTTACCTCATGATTGCTTTTATCAACAAAGTAGCCGGTGTCATGAAACCATGCTGCTGATAGTACTATAAAAAAATCCTCGTCAGATAATTGATAGTGATTGGCGATCTGGGTAGCGGCGGCAACTACGTCTTTGGTATGTTTAAGATTATGGTATGCAAGTTCGGGATCATGATGCACATCAAAATATGATATGACATAATGTTTTACCTCTTCTAACAACTGTTGAAATTTCATGATAGCTTTTTATGGTTAAAGTAATCAAATTTATTTTAAAAATTAATATTTCCAGCAGGCTGTTAAATGTTCGTTGGATATTATTTGATGTAGCGGTCTGAAAACTTTTTAAACCCCTAATTTTAACACTTTTCTGCTCGAAAATGGGCTAAAAACGTCCGAAAACTCACTCAAAACCATCGATTTTAACACTTTTTA
>CEMM01323134.1:206139-246056 GCA_900068975.1 Hygrocybe conica
AAAAAGTATTAAAATATTGATAATCAAATATATAAATACAAAATCACCCGTTTTTGTGCTACTTTATCTCTTAACAGAACGGCCTTGTTTTCTATAAGAATAGAAAACAAGGCCGTTGCTTATACAAATATACGCAAAACTGCGAAGAATACCTACAGCGATAAAAATCGCTTTAGCTAACCTGCATAAGATTTATGATGAAAATATACCACCGGAGCAAAACGTCTACCCTTCCTGATGCGACCGCTCTTCTTCGGCCGCTGTTTCTGGCCCTTCATAGCTATAATTGTATGGCGGGTACGGCACAATAAATGTTTCTTCAACCCGGGTTGATTTCTTGAAATAAGCAATCCAGATGGCGGCTATTACAAACGCGCGCACAGAAACCGATATACTATCATTAGTTAAAGTGGCTTTGTGTAATGGCTGTACAACAATGATCTTTAAAAACAGGAAAATTACGCCATATATAAAATATCCAATAATGAAACGGGGTAATATATCGCGCTTATTTAGCAGTAACACCAGGCAAAACAGGGCATAACCGGCTAATATCGTGTCGCCGGCCAACTGGTATACCAGCGCCAGCTTATAGTTAAATTCATGCCGGCTGCCGCTATAGGCAGTCCAGGTATGCAGACTAAAAACATCATCTGAAAACTGACGAAAAACCGCGGCGGCAGCTGTTAACACCAGACCTATGGCCACCAGTACGAGCCAACCACCTATCGGTTGAAAGCCTGAACCATGAGCAAAAACTATGGCAGGAGTTTCACGCTGATATATCCGCATACCTGCAAAAACAAGGCCCACTATCAGTATGGCAGCCAATAGGATCATAAAGCCATTAATGCCTGTTACCGATGATGCAGCATCCGCTCCAAGGTAAGAGAAGCTATAGCTGAGGCCGCTGTTATTGAGTTTTTTAATGTCATCTTTAAACTCGAAGAGCTTATCAAGCGGTACATTATCCTTAAGGAAGGTTAGTTTGTATCGCAAAAACAGGCTATCGCTTACAGCACTGTAATTTGAAGAAAAACGGTAATAATCCCGGTTAATAGTGTTGTTAACCGGTGTCATATCCCAGCCGCCTGGCAATATCACCTGCTGCGTGTATTCCAGGTTGTATGGATAACTTAATGATACAGGCGTTTTTGTTTGCCCTGTAATACCCGGAAACATATCTGATATGCTGTAGGCAAAAAGTCCTGCAGATACACGGTTGGTTGTGGAGTCTTTTTTAAAGAAATTGCTGATCAGGTAGGTTTCTGTAGTGGTAATGATGTTCTTTTGTATGTCGTCCAATACAGTTACAGAATCCTTCCGTTCAATTTTGGTATATATTTTTGCGTAGTAATCCAGGTAACTTTTTTCTGTTTCGGCCATGCTGTTGGATGCCAACCTGTCCCGCAGATTATCGGCGTGATTGCCGGTATAAATAGTTTTAACGGTGAGCAGTACAGGCGATTTTTCGTCTTTAATGGTATAAATGTCCTTACCGGTGATCTTACCTGTTTTTGATGGCGGTATGGTGGTTAGGGAATTATTACCCGCTTTTAATACCAGCCCCCTCCCATAATCAGGGAAATAAATATCGGTTCCTGCCCCGCCCTGGTAATCAATAGTGGCATCTACCCAAACTTGTTTGTCATTAACAGTGGCGGTAACCACGGCATGATTAAAGGCATAATAGGTGGGTATGTAATCGGCTATATGCTCATTGCGGCTGGCATTTATCAAAACCATATGCGCGTCGATCCCATCCGCATTCAGCATAGATACCAGCAGCAGGGATTTATCTTTACAATCGCCATAGCGTTGTTTGAACACTTTTTGAGGATCATTGGCACGATGCGAGTACTGCCCTATCTCAATACCCATATATCGAACTTCGTCCTGCACCGTTCTTACGGCCGCCCTGAAATATTTCTCCTTATCGTCACCAGCTTCGGTTTTAAGCTGCTTTATACGATCGGCCAATTCACCTGTGATATGTGTGGCAGTAGGATTAATACTTAGCGCCCAGTCAACCACCTCGGCCCAGCTGTTGTATTCGCTGATCTGCACGTGCCCCAAAGGATCATACCAATCAGGCTGGTTATTATCATCCTGACCGGCGGGTACCTGAAAGGCTTCATAAGCATATTGTTTAAGTCCGTCGTTTTCAGATACCGTTACTTTGGGTGTGTTATTAAAGTATTTAAAATTGAGTTTTCTTTGCGCCGATGTGATGATAGCCGTATACTGATGGGCTATAGGCGTGTACCATTGAAAATAGATATTGTCGCAATATTTGCCCTTAAAAATAGGATTACGACCGGTCAATGTATAAGAATATTCGATCCGATCGCCTTTACGGATATCATCCAATATACATAAGGCCGAAAAAGTACCCTGGTATAAAAAATCAGAAAGGTTCTTTTCGTCGGCCAGCACTTTAAAGGCCGATATCTTTAGGCGGTTCAGCGGTTTATTATCGCGCCAAACGGTGATATCATGAAAATCAAGGCGTTCAAAGGCCGGGTCAAAGCTTATGGATATCTGCGAAGCGTTTTGAATCCCCGTTTCTGATACGATCTCGCGGATCACATGATGGTAATCGGCTTGTTTTTCCACCTGGATCTGTTCTTCAATAAGTGCGTAAAAAAAGCCCCTTTCAATGGTTCGTGCCGATGGCTTTTGGTTATACGTTTTAAAACTGCTTAGCCATACAGGTTTGGGCGATTGATGTACAACCGGGGTACCCGCTTTAGCTAATTGATTGTTAAACAACAGTAACAGCGGGCAAAAAATTAAGGTTAGGTATATTTTAAAAAACTTTGGCATACAGGCATTGAAAATAAAGAAAGAACATGACTTTTCGATATTTATTTAAAATATCATAGAGCGTATCAAAAAGCCATCCCACAAAATGAGATGGCTTTTTGATATAGCTGAAAGTATATTATTGTCCGCTGCCTAATAGCGGGGCAAACTTTTTCATGTAATCATTCAACTGTGCCGATACCTTTTTATTGATATTTGCCTGCTTGTTTTCCTTTGTAAAATCGGCTATACCATTGAGCAATTGCAAACTGATCTGCACGTCGCGCATGTTTACGCTGCTGGAATTATCTGATAGCAGATGATAGTTGTAATCCAACTGATCGATAACATAATCATCAATGCTGGTGGTCAATCTTTTACCCAAAACCACATCATTGAGCTGAAATGCCAGTTGAGCCAGGAATAATTTACGACCGGCCACATCAATATATGGTGTAATATCGGGCATTTCCTGATCATATTTATGCAGCGCCTTCAAAGCCAGATCGTTGTGACCTTCCTGCATCAGGTTTTGTATCAGATCAATAAATGTAGATGCCATTACCGGGTAGAACATCGATGTTGACTCATGATCCAGATAACGGGCATTTTTAAAGTTCCCGAATTTAAACTTGTTCATGATGTTGTTGTACATCACCATCGTATTGGTTTTACCCAGCTGATCGCGCTTAGTGGTATCTTTTTCAAAAGGGATCAGATGATAGGTAAAGCCTTCTTTATACAAGTAAGGTTGTAAACCGATCAGGTTATCGTTACCAATGGTGGTGGTAAAGCAAATTGGCCTTTTCCAATGGTTGTGGGCCAAAATATCCAGCATCGCCAGGTTATCTTTAGTAACATAGTTTGATGTAAATTTCCAGTCCATCACTTTAGCGATCTTGTCTTTTTGATCAGCAGCAACCACGCCATTTTTTATTACCTCATCAGGATCAATGGTGATTTTAAAGTTCTTACTTGGTAAGTAGTTACCCCAGTCACCGCTTGAATATTGTACTTGCGCGGCCCTGTCATCTGAAGATATAAAATCAAATATCTCTTTTACTTCAACAGGTCCGGCTATTTTACGGTCGCTGTAATAAATAACGTCCCTCACTCCTTCCTTATATTTATCATAAGGCATGGTGATAGGCAATGGTTCCGACTGATTCATTTTTCCCTGCATCTGGCGGATGTACCAATCGCCGGTAAACAAGCTCAGGTTAACGATGCGCACATCTGGGCGGATACCTTCTACTTCCTGGTCATACCATAAAGAGTAGGTGTCATTATCGCCATAGGTAAACAATATGGCATTTGGCGGGCACGATATCAGGTAGTTATAAGCCATGTCATGTGCAGTCCATTTGGTTGAGCGGTCATGATCTTTCCACTCTTTGCTGGCCAGCAATACCGGAGCCAGTAATAAACAGATCACGGTTGACCCGATTGCGGCCGTATTGGCATTGATGTATTTACGTGCGAATTCGGCAATAGCAATAACACCCAGGCCAATCCAGATGGCGAAGGCATAAAACGAGCCCACATACGAATAATCACGCTCACGTGGCTGTATGGAGGGCTGATTAACGTACAGCACAATAGCGAGCCCTGTAAAGAAGAATAATAACAACACAATAAGCGCATCTTTCTTTTTACGGTTAAGGTGGTAAAAGGCCCCTATTAAGCCGATGATGAGCGGCAGGGCATATAACGGCGTATAGGTTGTTCCTTTAGTTACTGATTTTGGTAAGTTTTTATCAAAAAGACCCGTAGTCCAGTTACCGTCGATACCCACCATACTGGTTTGTCCGTCGGCATCATTGGTGCGACCTACAAAATTCCATAAAAAATAGCGCCAGTACATCTGGTACATTTGCCAGGTGGCCATAAATTTCAGGTTATCGCCAAAACCAGGTGCCTGACCATCGGGAATGCGCAGCCACTCTTTGTAAAACTGAACATCATTTGGTTCGGTACTGTACATACGAGGGAAAGGCGTGGTATGACTGTATTCGGTTTCGATCTTTTTACCAGCATTTTCGTACTGTGTTTTTCCCTTACGGTAAATGATGCTGCCTTCCTTTTGGTCGGTAACGGTAGCATCGTAATATGGGCCACTCAGTAAAGGGGTTTCACCGTATTGAATACGGTTTAGGTAACCGTAAAGGGTAAAAGCGTTATCAGGGTGCGAGTTATTCAAATCGGGATTTGCAGTGGCCCTGATGGGTATATAGGCAAAAGCAAAATAACCAAAATAAATAAAGGTCACGCATAATAAAGCCAGGTTGAGCGTTGGTTTTTTAGCCCGGATGCTATATATAATACCACCTACAAGCGCCACAACAATTAACAATATAAAGAAAAACGCGCCGCTGCCAAAACCTAATCCAAGAGAGTTTACAAAGAAAAGGTCAAAATAAGCAGCAAATTTTATGGTGTATCCCCTGATGCCGTATTGTACCAGCCCCAGGATAACAACACCGGCTAAAAATGCCAGGATACCGTTTTTAACGGTAATATTTTTACTTCTGCGAAAGAAGTATACCATGGCGATAGCCGGGATAGTTAACAAATTAAGCAGGTGGATACCAATAGATAAACCTATTACGTATGCAATAAAAACCAGCCATTTATCGGCCCCTTTTTCATCGGCATGGGCATCCCATTTTAATATGGCCCAAAATACAATAGCGGTACATAATGATGATAAGGCAAATACAATAGTTTCAACCGCCGAAAACCAAAATGTATCGGTATAGGTGAAAGCCAGTGCGCCAACCAGGCCCGCTCCCATAATCAGGATCAGGTTTGACTGCTCTACCACATCATCACGTTTGTTTAAAAGCATCTTTTTGGCCAGTGCGGTTATCGTCCAAAACAAGAACATGATAGTTGCCCCACTGGCTACTGCCGAGCCTAAATTGGTAAAATAAGGTACCTTGGTATTATCGCCGAATGATAACAGCGAAAACAATTTGCCCAACATGGCAAAAACAGGGTACCCGGGTTGATGGGCTACCTGTAAACGGTAAGCACATGAAATAAATTCGCCGCAATCCCAAAAACTTACGGAGGGCTCAAGTGTTAAAATGTAGGTAACAGAAGCTATAACAAAGCAAAGCCAGCCTAAAAGGTTATTGATTTTTTTGTATTGCATTTAATATATCGTATGGTTTTATAGCGCGGGCAAATATCAGGATTTTTATAGCTTATTAAAAAAAAACAGTTTCGTGCCACCAAATTTAACATAAATTAACTTTTACAATCATTAATCTGTTATTTTGTCAAACAAATAAGGGGTTATTTCCTTAGTGAATAAGCTTATCCAATTTTCATGTTAATATAAATAATGCTTACTTTGTTGTGATGCAAAAACTCTACTTCGTTCGGTCTATAAAATTATTTTTGTTAGCGGGGATACTCCTCCTTTCGGTTCAGATAAGCAATGCGCAATCTGTTTATTTACCACAATCTTATCTGCTTTATCAAAAATTCAACGGCGATATATATAGTACAAAAAGTTCGTTTCACACGTCTTTACGCCCTTTTTTAATTGACAGCCTCATCAATGGCACCTATGATTCTGTTATGAATATAGGAGTAAGTGACCAGCGCAAAACATGGCTTAGCCGTAAGCTGTTTAACGAGCACCTGTTTGACGTACAAACTAAAGATTATACTTTTTACGGAGACGTTATTGCAGATTTACAGGTTGGAAGAGATTTTTCTGGTAAACGATCAACCTATTTAAATGCCCGCGGCTTTCAGTTTGGCGGTACAGTGGGTACCAAATTCTCGTTTTACACCAGTGGATTTGAAGATCAGGCCAAGTTTCCGGACTATTATAACGATGTTGTAAATACCAATGCTTTTATACCTGGCCAGGCTTATGCCCGTCATTACAATGGCCAGAAGCAAGATTCCCAGGATTGGTCGTACGTTACTGCTATTGCATCCTATACGCCTATAAAACAGTTGAACATTACCCTGGGCCAGGATAAAATGTTTGTAGGCGACGGCTACAGATCACTGTTATTATCGGACTATGCCGCAAACATGCCCTTATTACGGGTTACTGCAAATTTGGGCAGAGTGCAATACATGATGGCCTGGGCATATCTCGAAGATCTGCAGGCGCCCAAATTTGACCAGCTGGGAAGCAACAGGCGCAAATGGGCTATGTTTCATTATTTAGACTGGAACGTAAGCAACCGGGTATCATTAGGTTTCTTTAACGCGCTGATCACCCCAGAGGCCGATGCACAGGGAAACAGACGTGGTTTTGATGTAAACTTTATCAATCCTTTAGTATTTTCCAGCGGCTTAGGATCATCGGCATCCCCTAAGGATAATGTATTTATGGGCTTTACAGGTAAGTATAAAATATTTGACAAAACAGCCATTTACGGTCAATTACTGCTCGACAGGTTTAAGTTCAGCAACTTCTTTTCGGGCAATAATCTGGATAATACCAATGGTGTACAATTGGGTATACGCGGAGCCGATATATTTAAGGTTAACCGTTTAAATTATCTTTTTGAGTTTAATACCGTGAAACCATACACCTACTCCAGTACCCAAACGCTTAATAATTATACCTTTTTCGGCGACCCACTTGCTCACCCATTTGGTGCTAACTTCAGGGAGTTTTTGGGTATCATCAACTACTCAGTTGGCCGCTTTGATTTTCAGGGTCAGCTTGATTATGGCAAATACGGACTTGATGCTAATTCAACGGACAACAACGGAAAATTACTAACCAAACCATATCCGGTTAATCCAAACCCAACCCCGGTTATTGGCCAGGGCATCAGCACACAGCTTTACTATGGCGAAGGTACCGTATCATTCCTGGTAAATCCCAAAACCAATCTGCGTATTGAGATAGGTGGGCTTTACAGGCAGGAAAAAAATGCCTTAAGTGATAACAAAACTACGTTGGTTACATTTGGTGTAAAAAGCGGCTTCCGGAATTTATATCACGACTTTTAGGATATAAGTATCAAGTAGTTAGTATCAAGTATCATGACAAAATACCAGCAAATCGAGAATCTTGATACTTGATACAAACTAAGACTTATAATTTCAACGCGCTGATGATCTGCCGTACCAATTCGGCTTCAGCAAAGGGCTTGGTAACAAAGCCCGAAAATCCTTTTTTCGAAAGCTTTTCGGCATCTGATGGTTTTGAGGCACCACTGATCGCGATAACAGGCACTTCATTCAATGGGGCTTTTAATTGCCGGATAGCCGCGATAAGTTCATGGCCATCCATAGTAGGCATCTGGATATCTGTTAATATAACCGTGATTGTTTCTTTAGTCAGGATGTCTAACGCCACCTCTCCGTTATGGGCCTGATGAAATTTAATATTCCACTTGCTCGTCATCATTTTCAGGAACATCAAACTCAACTCATTATCATCCACCGCAAGGATACTGATACCGCTAAGTAATGATAGCGGATCATCTATTTTTTGTTTATCAATAGCGTGACTGCCGGCTTCGTAAGGTATATAAAAACTAAAGGTACTCCCTTTACCAGCGGTACTTTTTACACTGATCTGCCCTTTTTGCAGTTGAACCAGCTGCTTGCAGATATAAAGCCCAAGCCCTGTTCCGGTTTGACCTTTTGCTGAGTTAGTTTGATAGTATTTAGAAAAAAGATTGGCCTGCTGCTCCGTACTGATACCGGCACCCGTATCGGTAATATCAACCACCAGCCTGCTTTCCTTATTTACCGATACCAGAGAGGCTTTTACGGTAACACCGCCTGTATTGGTATACTTAATGGCGTTACTTAGCAAGTTAACCATCACCTGTTTAAGTCTGAAACTATCACCTAAAACCAGGGCGCTCTTATCGCCTTCAAAATGATACTCCAGGCTGAGTTTCTTTTTAGTGGCGCTAAACTCCATGCTTTCTATCACCTCTTTTAATACAAAATCGGCATTGAAAGGATCGCGGTTGATCTTAAACTCGCTATTCTCCATTTTGGCGGCATCAAGCGTATCATTCAATGTGCGTAACAACATATCAGACGAAAGCCTGATAGAACCCAGCATATCTGCCTGCCGCGGCGACAAGTTGGTTTGACTGAATATATACAGAAAGCCCTTTATTGCGGTAAGCGGGTTGCGTATTTCATGGCTCATGTGCTGCAACAGATCCATTTTTTGCTGGGCAATGGTTACCGACCGCTGATTTTCCTGTCTTAAAAGGGTTTCAGATACGCCCAGTTTAAGGATAAATACAATGAGCAAGGCAGCAAATATCAATACCAGGAAAAGCGCGGCCAGGTAAAAATTGTTTATTAGCCGAGTGGTTTCCTGGTAGCTTTTAAATGTCATCCCTTTAAACTCGTTAGCGATATTGTAATTGATATCCTTTACACCATTTATAATATTTTCCAGCTCATTGCGGATATGGATGTTGAGTGTTGTTAGGTCTTTTTGTGTAGCCAGCAGTTTGACATTTCGATCCTGCAGTTGTTTTAATTTTTGATTATAATTCTTTTTCTCCTGATAAGCCACTTTGCGGGTGGCCGAGTCAACCAACAAGTTTGTCCGGCTATGGTTAACCACAATAATACTGGAGGAAGGGTTGCCATTTTTATTAACGATAGCATCTTTTAGTCGCCCGAAGAGGCCTTTCTTTTTGCCTAAAATATCTTTCTTTATGGTGTCTGCTTTATTTTCAATATTCTTTTTCCGGGTTCCGTTTGTCATGCTGATGCTGACCGGATTTTTACCGGCAGCTTCATTAAAATCGGCGTAAACGGTAAGCAGGGAATCAAAATTGTGTTTAAGCTCATATAACTTACCCGATAATTCTAATTTTTTAACGTGCCAATACAGCACTTTTTGATGTTGTTCGTCGGTTAGGCCAGGCATATTGGCATGATCCTTCAGTAGTGTATCGATCAGGTTAAATGCCTGTGACAACTTAGCTTTATAGGCTTTACTTTTTTCATCGCCGGTACTTAATAGCGATTCCTGGAAATCATCTTCGGCCTCATGTAATAACAATAAGGCCTGCTGCGGCCTTGCTTGATCATATTCAACGTCATGAGCTAGTTTGGAAAGATCCTGTAATTTATTGGAGATAGAATTACGTACAAAAAGCGCGATTATAGCGAGGATAATGATCAATGCTAAAAACGCCAGCATAATTGTCCTCGATATTTTTTGAGTATATGTAGATTTCATTAAGGCGGTAAGCTAAACAAGTATCATGCCGATATTTAACAGGCAAAATCAAGGACAATAATAACATTTATTAAAGCCCGGGGAGATATATTTCTAACTCGATGTAAGAATAAGTTTAAAATATAAATAATTAGATAAAAATACAGATCATAAACGAAATTTCAGCGGGTTAAAAAAGGATGTCCTATGTGGTGGGAATATAGTATTACTTAACAACTTTTGCCGGTAATTAGTTATTGGGGGTAATAACAGAAGGATGGATAAGGGCTTGATCCTTATTTAAAACAGCCGGTAAAAGGTAATTCTATTTTGTGTTAGCTTTTAGATACAACCAGGTCAAACAGGAATAACCATGCCGACCTGGTTATGTATTTTGTATTTTATTTTCTTTCTAATAAAAGACGCCATACTGCGGCGCTCAATACAGCACCTAATATTGGGGCCACAATAAATAGCCATAACTGGCTAATGGCTGCTCCACCTACCAGTAATGCGGGGCCAATACTACGTGCAGGATTTACCGATACACCTGTAACCATAATACCTACTATATGGATAAGCACCAGGCTTAATCCTATTGACAGACCCGCGAAACCACCATGTATATTTTTGGTAGATGTAGAACCAAAAATCACCAGCAGGAAGATGAAGGTAAAAACTGTTTCAGCAATAAACCCGGATACTAAATTGTAATGACCGGGAGAAAAGGCATCATAACCATTTTGCCCTAAACCATTAGCCGCAACACTATACCCATCTTTTCCGGATGCTATGAGTAATAAAATGCCAGCACCGGCAATAGCGCCCAATACCTGGGCTATAATATAAATAACTGCTTCATTTGCTTTCATACGGCCGGCAACAACCATACCTATAGAAATGGCCGGATTAATATGGCAACCTGATATATGGCCAATAGCGTAAGCCATTGCCACAACCGATAAACCAAAAGCAAAAGAGATACCCAACAAACCAACACCACTTGTGCCGTTGGCACCGGCAATTACCGCGCTGCCACAGCCCATCAAAACCAATACCAATGTACCGAAAAACTCGGCTGAAAATTTTGAAAAAGTGCTTGTTTCCATGTGAATTATAAAATTAGGTTAAAGGATCAGGTAAATGATAGTTAAACTACAACATGGGTTTAATTGTACCATAACCTGTGCATAGTTATATAAAGCTACGCATTGTTATATTGCAAATCCACATCAAATAAAATAAGTTTTAAATCTAATATTAAATAGTTTCGACCGATACCACTAACCTGTCGACAAAAGTTTAAAACCAGGGGATAAAGGTTAAAACCATTTCTCAATAAACTTTCTAAACGGTTCGCGATATTGTTCGCTAACCGGTATGAGTATTTTTCCAAACCGGATGGTACTCCGGGTAACACTATCGATCTTATCCAACGACACGATAAATGAACGATGTACTCTCATAAATGCCCCGGTCTTTAATTTTTCTTCCAGATTTTTCATGGTAGTTAATGATTTTATATAACCATCGGTGTCGGTTACATAAACTTTCACATAGTCCTTAAATCCTTCGATGTAAAGTATGTTCTTTAGATAAACCTTCACCAATTCATATTCAACCCGTAAAAAAATAAAATCGTGCTCCGTATAATCAGCTAAGATCTGCAGTTGCCTGTTGTTCTCTATATCTGCTTTGGCCTTATAAACCGCCTTCATAAAAG
Source organism: Hygrocybe conica (assembly GCA_900068975.1). Lineage (NCBI taxonomy): Eukaryota > Fungi > Basidiomycota > Agaricomycetes > Agaricales > Hygrophoraceae > Hygrocybe > Hygrocybe conica. Next base: position 217,854 of record CEMM01323134.1, read on the forward strand.
CATCATGCTCAACTGGTTTAAGCAGGTAATCAAGCGCATTAACTTTGTAAGCATCTATGGCAAAATGTTTAAATCCGGTAGTAAAAATAATACGCGGTGCATCGGTACCCATGCGTTCATTAATGATGCGGGCCAACTCAATACCATTGAGCCCGGGCATATGAATATCCAGAAAAACAAGTTGGGGGTTCTGGCTTTCTATAGCCAGCAGCGCTTCGGCAGGATCGGTATAAAACGATAACAGGTTTAAAAAAGGGGTATTGTCAGCAAGAACGCGAAGAGAGAAAAGCACCATCTCATCGTCATCAACAATTATGCAATCAATCGACATAGGTTCTGAGTATAACTTGATCAAGGCAAAATTCAGACCATATAAAAGCTATTTCCTACAACCTATGTATGTAGCTATACAACATACAGGAATAATCAAAAAGCGTGTATATTATTCCCCACTTCGGCAAAAAATAATGCGCCCTTGATCCAGGGCGCATTATCAATCAATAAGGCTTAAATGTTGTTATTAATAACCGTCATTTTGTACTAAAGCCGGTTTATTACGATCAATCTCGGTTTGCGGTAATGGCCAAAAATCAAAGTTATCCCTGTAAACAGTTTTTACTGCGGGTATTAACGGGTTTTGTATAAAACCATTCAATTTTTGTTTGGCAAGTCCCCATCTGCGCAGGTCAAAATAGCGTAATCCTTCTAAAGCAAGCTCTACTCTTCTTTCATGCTGTATACGTGTGCGCATATCTGCCTGACTCAAATTGGTCGGCAAGGCCGGCATATTTACACCAGGACGGGCGCGTACTTCATTTATCTGCTGATAAACACTTGCATCGGCACCAGCAATTTCATTTTGAGCTTCGGCATACATTAATTTTATATCTGCATACCGCAGCCAAACATAATCCTGATCGTCAAGCATACCCGGCTGTGGGTTAACTATTTTAGGATCGAGCCATTTTTTTGCCGGATAAAAGCCCTGTGTCCAGCTGTTTACACCGGGTGTACCCACCGTATTAGGATATGGCCAGCCCAGGGCAGGCGTATCGCCAGGGAAAAAGAAGGTCATGGTTTTACGCGGATCATTTGGCTCATACTCATTAACCATATCCTGCGTGCCTTGTACATCTTTATAACCGCTACCAATAATTGCTATGGTTATAGGAAAAGGATGTGCAACCGCAGGAGCCTGGAATTGTACCGAGAACATGATCTCGGGGCTGCTATTTTGATCAGGCTTGTAAAAATTGGAGGAATAGTTAGTGTTCAGTGAGAATTTACCACTGTTAATAATGGTTTTAGCCAACGCGGCGGCATCTGTATATTTTTTCTCGAACAACAACACCCTTACCTTGATGCCCTGTGCCGATGCTTTAACCGCATGGCCTGCATATTTGGCATCGGGCAGCGAGGCTATCGCCTGGTCAAGATCATTTTCGACCAATTTCAGGACATCTGCACGTGACGATTTACTTACCTGTGCCTTGATATCAACTGTAACCGGATCGGCTGTTACAATAGGTACGTTACCATAGGTTTCGGCCAGTAAAAAGTAGTTAAAAGCCCTGATAAAATATGCTTCGCCTTTATACTGGTTAAGTTTATCGCCCGATAATACCTTACCTACATTGGCCAGAAAGCTATTGGTAGCCGCAATGCCGATATAAGCATTAACGTACAGGCTATTGCCCGGATCGGTTACAAAGCCGCCAATACTTGGTGTAAGCCCAGCAATTAATGATTGTTGTGCCCCACCCTGGTTATTCTGACTGTAAGAGTCGTCGCTGAAGTTTTCCCACCACATCGGGCCATATTCTGTCACCTGACCGCTTTGTGCGTTCAGAGTACCATAAAGACCATTGAGCGCCAGATCTGCATCTGCCGCAGTTTTCCAAAACGTATTGGCAAGCAACTTATCCGGCGGATTAACATCCAGCTTTTTACATGAAGCTAAGCTTATCACCGTCGCTATGAATATAATGATACGTATTTTCATTTACTTTAATAATTAAAGGTTAGAACTGAATTGATGCACCAAATGTGTAAGTTCGGTTTTGCGGATAATTGGCAAAGCCGTACCAGGCATCAGGCTTGTTATTGATATCCTGTCTTTCGGGGTCGGTGGCTTGCTTAAGCGGTGTAAACAAGGCCAGGTTATCTACCGCGCCATAAATCCTTAGTGATTTAACCCCTCTGATCATTTTTGCCGGGAAAGTATAACCTAATTGTACATTTTTAATACGCATAAAGCTGGCATTATACAAATGATAGGTTGACTGTACATTGGTGATCTTAGGATATCCGTAAAAACCCATATATATTTTAGGCATTGTTGTAGAAGGGTTTTGCGGTGTCCAACGGTTTAGCCAGTCGGTTGTTGGCATGGCGCCCTGCGCAAACGGATCAACACCCCATTTGTATAAGTACAGCTTGTTGCCGTACGAACCATATAATTGTAAACTGGCATCAAAATTACCCCAGGTTGCACCCATGGTATATGAATATTCAAACTTTGGATACTGGCCAGGGATAATGCTGCGGTCATTAGCATCTACTTTACCGTCGCCGTTCACGTCCTTGTATTTGATATCACCGGGAGTTGGCGGGCCACCCAATGAAGACTGATCTGGTGAGTTATTGATTTCCTGCTGGCTCTGGAAGATACCATCCATGGTTTGCAGATAGAATGAGCCTATAGGATAGCCATTACGCATAATGGTTTGACCATCGGGTCCCGTGATCTGATCGGCACCAAAAGAAACCAGCTTATTGCGGTACAACTGAAAGTTGGCCTGTGCATAATAACTGAATTTTGCTGAAGGGCGATCCTGGTAACGCAAACTGAATTCAAAACCCTTGTTGCTTACGGCACCATCGTTAACTACAGGAGCTGCAACACCGATAGCCTGCGGTATTTGTGACTGCCGAAGAATGTTGTAGGTATATTTATTGAACCAGTCGAATGTAAAGGTCACCTTATTTTTAAACGCAGTAAGATCAAAACCTATGTCAGTCATCCGGGTTGTTTCCCAGGTTAGATCAGGGTCAACCAAACCGTTGGGTATAAAGCCCGAAACAACCTGACCAGCAAAAGCGTAGCTATTTTGGTTATAAGTAGCTTGATACGGATATGGATATGACGTGTGTATATCACCCGCCGGCAGGGTAATATTCTGGTTGCCCAGGCGGCCCCATGAACCGCGCAGTTTCAGGTCGTCTATCCAGCTTACATCCTTCAGAAAATTCTCCTTTGAAATACGCCATCCGGCCGAGAACGATTCATACAAACCCCAGCGGCTATTACTTGGCAGTCTTGAAGTACCATCGTAACGCACGTTTGCACCTAACAGGTACTTATCTTCAAAGTTATAGTTTACATTACCATATAGAGAATGGATGATCCATTGGGTTGAAATACCATCATTGGTTTGATTATTTAAAGAACCGGCGTGCAATTCTTCGAGATCATTGGTTGGATAACCTACCCGGTAAGCATCTACATAGCTCACATTATCTACCTCCTGCTGTACACCACCCAAAATGGTAAGGTCGTGCTTACCAAATAATTTATGAAAGTTTAGCTGGCTATAAATGGTAGAATGTATTTCGTCCTGGTTATTTACGGATAAACCGGGCGTGCCCACATCGGCATTACGGTTAAAGGAAAGATCACTGTATAGGTACTCTGGTATTGTTGGTCTGAATGTTTTACTTTTATCGTAGTTAAAGCTTAAACCGGCGCGGTTTTCCCAACGCAGCCCATCAACCACATCAACATCTAATGAAATATTGCCCTGACCATAGTAATTGGGATTATGGGTTAGTATCTCTGAAGCGAGTACCGGATTTTTGTTTCCCAGTTCTTTATCATAAGCTTTGGTTATCCATAAACCATCGGCTGTTTGAGCCGGATACAGAGGAGATTGTGACAACGTGGATATATATAAATCGGCAGCGTTATCATAAGGGTAATTACGATCACCATAGCGAAACTGAAAATTAGTGCCCAATGTTACGCGTTTGTTCACTTTTGAGGTAAGCCCCAGATTAAGCGTATATTTTTTATAGTCGAAACCACGCATGGTACCAGGCTGATCGGTATAGCCTAAACCAACGCTATAGGTAGTACCTTCGTTACCGCCACTTAAGTTGAGGTAATGGTTTTGTACAACGGCTGTTGAAAACATATCCTTTAGCCAGTCGTGATTAGGGTATTTTACTCTATCAGTCGCATTGGCATACAGATCTATTTGGCTTTGGGTATATATAGGCGCATTACCTGAGTTAACCTCGGCTTCATTCAGCAACTGCATATACTGCGCCGAATTGGTTATCAGCTTAGGTAAACGGGTTGCTGTGGCAAAGCCGACGTTGTAATTATATGATAAAGTAAAACCACCGGCCTTACCCTTTTTGGTTTTTACTACCACCACGCCATTAGCGCCCTGTGAACCGTAAATTGCCGCGGCAGAAGCATCTTTCAAAACGGTTACAGATTCAATATCATTAGGGTTAATTACAGCTAAACTTCCGGGTATACCATCAACTATTACCAATGGGTTATTACCGGCACTACTGAAAGTACCCAGCCCGCGGATGCGCAGCTGTATGCTCTCGTTACCCGGCTCAGCAGAGTTTTGAACAACCGATAAGCCTGGCAGCTGTCCTTGCAATAAAGAGGTTGCATCGGTAGCTACCCTTTTTGTCATATCCTCGCCTTTAACCGATACAATGGCACTGGTAAGCGTATGTCTACTCTGTGTACTGTAACCGGTAACCACAACCTCACTAAGACCTTGTTTATCTTCGGCAAGGCTTACATCAATTACACTTTTACCACCAATAGGTACTTCCTGTTTTACAAAACCTATAAAGCTAAAAATCAAAGTGCCGTTACCATCCGGAACATTAAGTGAATAAGCACCATTGGCATCAGTTACTGTGCCGGTTTGCGTACCCTTTAACTGTATACTTACCCCGGGCAGAGGCGCACCCTTATTATCAGTTACTTTACCCTTAATAGTTTGCAAAATAATAGCCTCTGCCTGCGGTTGCGGCCTTGGCTTTATGGTGATTGTTTTTTTATTAATAACATAAACAAAGGGCTGTGTATTGAAGATCTTTTCAAGCGCCTGCGTTATAGTTACCCCTTTGAGCGACAATGATACAGGTGAAGCCGTTTTCATCAACTGGGCGCTATACAGAAAATCGTATCCGCTTTGCTGCTGCAGTGTAAACAACACATCCTCTAACGGCGCTTTTTGTACATCCAGATTTATCTTTTGCGCATATGACCTGGCACTAACCTGTAATATGGTTATGGTAATAAGGAGACAGGTTAATTTCATAATGCGGATAAATTTAAGCAGGGCATGGTTGTGCCACCTGAACTTTGATTCAGTAAATATTTTATACATTTGAATGTTAGGTTTAATTTATAATTGATTGTTTGCGCAATTGGTAAGGTTAACTAACTCAGTATATTATTACTGAAGATCAGGAGTGCTCGAACACTCCTGATCTATTTTTTGTCAGATAACCGTTAAGCTTATTGATTAAGTCATAACAATTATCCTCCTTCCTTCAATTTTAAAGTGAACCAACCCCGTTAGTTCAAGTCCGTTAAGCAGTTCCGTTATATCTTTGTTCTTTGAGTAGGTGCCACCAAATTTGATGTTGGATAAATTGCCGCGGTATTCCACCTCTACATCGTACCAGCGGCTTATTTGCTTCATAATATCATGAATATCATCTTCCCTGAAAATAAAATATCCCGATTTCCAGGCCATTACCTGATTTATATTAACCTTTTTCTGTGTGATGTTTCCGCCCGTGGCTTCAGCAATCCCCTGCTCGCCAGGTACCAGTAATGCCGACGATGAGCTGTTTGACAGGCTTACCGATCCTTCAAGCAAAGTTGTTTTTACAGCGTTATCTTCCTGGTAAGCTTTTACATTAAAATGCGTCCCTAAAACCTTAACATCGGCATTGCCGGTATGCACAATAAAAGGCATGTGCTTATTTTTGGCCACTTCAAAATAGGCTTCACCAATAAGCCTCACCTTGCGTTCGGCTCCTTTAAATGCTACTGGAAAAGTTAAGGACGACTGAGAGTTAAGCCATACGCTAGTACCGTCGGGCAGCGTAATAGTGTATTGCCCGCCGCGTGGTATGGTAATGGTATTCAACGCATCAGAAGTAGCCGCCTCTTTATTACCATCCGCTGTATAAGCCAGCAAGCCGTTCTTCATTTTCCTGATAGCCGTGTTACCAGCTTTGGCTACTACACCATTGCCTGCTTTATCTAAAGCTATGTTGGTGCCGTTGGCCAGTGTAAGTATAGCAGTGTTGGTACCAGGCTTAATAGGATGTTTTTGAACAGCTGTTATATTAGTTTGATCAACGGTTGCATCCCGCTGTTTTTTAATGAGCAGGCCTCCTAATATTAACCCGCCGCAAAGGGCTGCAGCAGCGGCCAGCCACCACCGAAATTTGATGCTACGCGGTTTATGATCTTCAGTAGATGCATGAATGCGGCTATAAATATTGGCCCTAAGCTGCTTATCAGTTGCCGATAACGGCTCATCGTTATTATTTTGCAGCTTGAGATTGTCCTGATAACGCATCAGCAATTCCTCTTCCTCAGGGGTACACAAACCCGACAGATATTTTTCATAAAGCTGCATGTAGTATTCTGGGCTCATAAAATTGGTTGCTGGTATATTATAAAGAGGTTCAAAAGTTGTACGTACACACATCCTTTAAAAAATATTTTTTACCCGCTATATCCGTGTACCTGACAGTTGCATTTGATAAACTATTTGTTAATTTTATCCAACCAATTTATGACTCCCCTACTTACTGATAACGAATTATGGGACGCCGTTGTCGCCGATAGCTCCAGGGCTTTTGTAGTCCTGTATAACCGGTATTGGAAAAAATTATACAAAACAGCCAGCTATTACCTTAAAGATGAAGCCGCCGCGGAGGAAATTACACACGATGTTTTTGTGGTGTTATGGACACGACGTAAACATCTTAAAATAAATAACTTCCCCAATTACATACATGTAACTGCCCGTTACCATGTATTTAAGCATCTGAAAGCGGCACGCATTAATTGTGTGGAGTATATGGAACAGTTTGCCGAAACCGAAGATATGGTTGTATACAACACTGCCGACAGCAAACTGGGGTATGAATCATTTGAGACAGAACTGGCCCAGATATTAAAAGAATTACCCCGGCGCTGCCAGGAGATATTCTGGTTAAGCCGGGTAGAAAATTTAAGTAATGACGAGATCGCGGGTAAGCTCAATATCTCTAAACGCACAGTTGAGAATCAGATAACCCAGGCATTAAAATACCTTCGTGTTTCCTATCCAAAACTATCGGCTGCTTCTTCTGTGGTAATCATTGCCTTGTTTTTGGCCAGTGTACGGTGAGTTTTTAACTCCTGATCTCACTGGGCAATATCCCAAAATACTTTTTGAACGCTTCTGACAGGTGCGACTGGTGTTTAAAACCAACCTCATAAGTTACCTCCCTGATGGTCATTTTTTGATCAACAAGCAGGTGCCGGGCACGTTCCATTTTTAACCGGGTAACGTAACCATAAATGGTAGTGCCAAAATAAGCTTTAAAGCCACGTTTTAATTTAAACTCATTCAACGATACCATTCGTGATAAAACCGGCAGCACGGGTGGGTTTGCAAAATCCTGATCTAAAATATCTCTTGCCTGCTCTATTTTTTCCTGCTCCAGATTGGTATATTTTCGTACCTCATCGTGCTGATCATTCTGGAGTTGCTCCATCTGGAGCATCAGCAGTTCCAATATTTTCGATTCGGTATGCAGGCGTTTCAACTCACCTGTTCTTTTACATTCCACAATATCGTTAATGGTTTGCTTCATTTCATGCGATACCAGCAGATCCTGCGCCGATATAGAAGTGTATTTTCCATTCTTGATCTCCTGCACAAAATCGGCATGCAGCGAGGAGTCCTGATTAATGAGATGAAAATAATATTCTTTTGACAGCACCACCAGAAAGTAGTTGTAAACCACATCAGGCAGCAGTTCATATTTGCCAGACAGCGATGGTATATAACGAATATTATGCCTTGCCCCTGCACGCATTTTTTTTGTCCGCTGCTTATCATCCATGGCCTGCTTATGCTCATAAAATATAAACTGCGAGGTTACGGTTTCACCCTCTATTTCAAACAGGATGTTGGCTGGTTCATTGAATTGCATATGCACGTTCATCAGGAACAAACCTCCCGAACTGATCATATGATTTGAAAACTGATTTACCGGCGGCCGTTTAATGGTCATACTTTTTTCGGCCAGCGGCGTTTGCACGTTGTAGCTATCGGGCAGTTCTTCTATAAACAGCCAGTCTTCAAAACCTTCGATCTTTGATTTAATGTGCATGGGAAATTGGTAGAATATGAAAAGGTTTTTAATAACGTAAGCAAATACATTTTGCACCTGCTTTTGTAATGATTAACTATATTTTTAAATTTCGTTTTACTCAATAACCTGCACCGGATCAAAATTTATCGGGTACTCCGTACCATCTTTAAATTTCAACGAAACAAAACTAATGTCGTCCAATGGAAAATTTGCCGGTATAGCTATTTTCAACTCCGTATTGGTGATCGAGGTAACATTAACAGTGATGGCCGTTGGCTGAAAAAAGACAGCCTGACTGCTGATCTGCGAGATATAATATCTCAAAGAACCATTAACCGGTTGAAGAACAAGCTCTGCCCCTCTTTTTACAGTGGTAGTATTGGCCGGAGCGTTCAAAATAAGGAAAGGGGGATCTAAGTGTATAGGTCCTTTTACTAAAACCTGATCCCCTGTTTTTAATTTAATACGATAGATGCCTGTATCGATACTTGCAGGAATAGTGAAGAATAAGGTAGACGCGGTAAATTGTGTAAATGACGAGCTATGGATCTGTATTTCTTTATTACTCTGATTTACCATGTATAGCTTGGATACATTGGTGTCCGGATTCATAAATTCACCGGTGAGATACACGTCCGCACCCGGCCGATAGGGCAAATCGGAGATGGTAAATGTTGGAGTTGGTGTACTCAGGTAAGTTTTAAGTGTATAGCTTTTAACAGTGCCATCCTGTGCTTTTACCTTAAAAACTGTACCTGTTTTGAAAGCTACTTTTGTTCCGGAAGTGGGTTCAACGGTTGCGCGGTCAGACGTTGTGATCTGTGGGTTGATAAAATCAGGTATGGTTTGAAAAGGAGGATAATAAACAATGATATTATCATTTTCAATGCTAGCCTTCAAGTCGGCGCCATTGGCGTCCTTGATCACAAAACGTTCAATATTATTGTAAGGATATTTTACATAATCCTTTTTACATGATGAAAATATCAAGGTAGCAAGGATGATGACTAAAGCACCGTTAATATGCCTCCCGGAACGGGATTTAAAGTAGATCATTATTCAAATGTTAAATATTAGTATAGGTATCGGTTAATAACAGCAAGCCGGTTAGCGGCTTGCTGTTATTGATAATTAAAGGTTGTTGATAACACCTGTTTTAATAGTGTATACCCCCCTGTTGCTGGTAGCAGAACCCTGGCCAACAGCGCCGGTGATTTGTATAGCATAGCTGTTACCAGATGCCGGAGTAACCAGGATGTATATACCGCTAATTGGTGTTACACCTGCAGGGACAACATAGTTGTACCAACCGTTTGGCGTAGCAGTTGTTGATGTATTACGACCAACATTGGTTACAGCTGCAACCGATGTAAAATCACTTGTTTTTAAGGTGGCCAATGTTTTGCTGGTGTTATACAAATACTTCAATGTATAAGTAGCAGGTACCTGTATTACAGAGTTGTTTGTACCTGTGAAAAGCACGTTAGCACCAACAGTATTGCTTAGCGTATCTTGTGCGCCTGTAGCCAGGTTTACATATACGGTTCCATAAACAGCGGGACCCGAAGCCGGGTTACCATATCTGCCGGTAATGGTGTAAGTATTACTAACCGGCACAGCATTAACCGATAGGTTTGAATTGGCTACAGCGTTGGAACCTGCAGGAGCAGCACCCTTATCTTTTGAACAAGAAACTGCCAATACCGCGATGGCAACTACTGCCAAACCTGATTTTAATCCGTTTAAGAAATTGATTTTCATGATAATGTAATTAGATAATGTAATTAAAAGTGTGAATTGATTAATTGTATATATGTTAAATGCCTCCGTACGCAAGACAGTATAACCGTGATTTATTTGGCATGCACTACCAGCATACCGATTCTGTTAACCGTATCCCAGCCTTCAAATTCAAAACTGAAAGCTGCTTTGTAGAAATAATCGCCTACCGGGAAATCATCCGGAATTTTAAGTTTCATGGTCTGAAGTGTATAACTTTGAATTGGCAGATCATATGTAGTGTTATTTACCGTTACCTTAACCGATTTTAGATTGATAAAAACAGATTGATCGGCTAAAAACGTAATGGTATCTCCCTGTTTTGCTTCCTGATAGGTCATCACCACACCTGGTTGTATATATTTTATATGCAATGGCTTTTTTAGGATCGCTGTATTTCCGAGGAAATCAACTTTAACACTGTAAGAACCAGTGTCGGCATCAGCAGGGATCTGCGCACCCAGGCTGTATGAGTTACCAGAAGGTGTAATGCTGGGAGTAAGCAGTGTAATTGCCTTCCCTGTTTTACTATGGGTTATAGTTACTTTAACCCCTCCACTGTTTGAACTGTGAAAATCGCCCAAAATGGAAGGCAGATACATGGCCGGACTGGTTTCTGTATATTCCTCATCGGCCCAGTTAATGGTTAATGACGGTGGATTTTGTTGCACTACCTTAACAGTATAAGTAGTGCTGGTTCCATCTGCCCCTTTTACTGTGTATTTTATGCTTGCAGTACTGATCAGAAATGGTTCGACCTTTTCTGTTATACTGGCTCCGTCAGAAACTGAGATCTCCGGATCAATCACCGTAAGGTTATAAAAATAGGGTATGTATATGGTGATGGATTTATCTAACTGATCAATAGCTCCATAGATAACCTTATCAGGCAGGTTAACTACCTTATAAGTAGTAATACTGCTTTTGGGTAAGGCGGGCAGTTCTACTGTTTTTTTGCATGATGCAAAAGCTGTCGCTAATAAAATGAAAGCAAGAAAATGTGTAAATTTAAGTTTCATCTATCCGGACTTATTATTTGATTTCGAATTTTTTGCTGCCTTTCGGTACAATTACATACTCAAAAGTGAAATACATGTGGGGGGTATCAATAAACCATTTGTCAGCTGTAAATACATCTTTATAACAGCTGATCATTTTGATCTTAGCATAGTTTCCTTTTGCTGTCCGCACTATCAGTGTGCGTGAAGCAGGTAAGGCATAAACTACATGTTGTTTTGAGGCGCTGCCGTCACCCATTTTGGTACCATCAAAATCATACAAGGCCCATCCGGTTCCCTGACCAAAATTCCCTGCTTCGTCAAGCCCGAATGATTTAGTAGTCGTGAATTGGTCATCACTTGGTACGTCGGTTACCTGCTCAAATGGCTGTTTTAAAATAAGTATCCCTCCTTCGGTTTTATGATCAGTTGCGCCATTGCTACCGATGAAAATGTTATAGGTACCCGTAAATACCATATCCCATGATGCTGTTTTTGCAAAATCGGCGGTTATCTGGGTTTTATTTTCCAGGCTGTAATATAAAGGCGGCAGTGCAGCAGCCGGATTCGTGTCATCAGCCGGGGCATAAAGGTTTTCAACCCTGGTTAGTTTATAGAATGACACTGATCCGGGGGCAACGGGTGTTGGGTCGGGAGTGGTTGGTGTGGGGTCGTTATTTTTTGAACAGGCAGTAAATAAAACGCTGGTAATGGTAAGCAGGCAAAGCCACTTTCTTAAATTATTCATTGGTGATAACATGTGATTGATATATTATTTGTTGGTGTGTGGTAATGTTTAATCTTTGGTCGACAGGTTGCGGCTTCCATCCTGCTGTACATAATACCTGAAGGTGAAATAAGGTGCAGGCCAGTTCAAATCGGTTACTACAGCGGGGGCTCCTTTGTACATACTCACCATTTCGAGCTTGGCATATTTGCCATCGGCGGTGCGTAAAACATAAGTGTGGTTTTTGACCGGTATAGCCAGGTGGGTTTTCAAATCGTAGAAATACCAGCCGCTTGCATCGCCGCTGCCACTATCCCAACCAGCTGAAGTGATGGACGATTTTGCAAATACATCATCCGCAGGAGCTTCCGTCACCTGATCATAGGCTTTGTTTACTACTACCATACTGCCTTTGCCCGTTCCGCCAAAGCCATAACTGGCATCGTTTGTACCATTATTGATAGATACATAAGAGTTGTATTCTTTCGCAAAGGCTATATCCCATAGCGAAGTTTTCTTTTGGCTGCTATCAACCTTGGCATTAGTGCTAAAGCTGAAATAAAAAGTTCTAAATCCGGTGCTGATGGTTTTGCCGATATCGCCCGGCAAATCATTTACTACTGTGCTTTTACCATCCTGTAGCTGTGGCTTTACTTGTTCTTTGGTACATGAACTGATCAGTAAAGCTGAAGCAACTGCGATAAGTAGCGTTTTTAAGTAATTGTATTTTATCATTTTCATAGATCTTTGTCGTTAAAAAAACCGGTAATTTAATCCAGCCAGTATCATTCTACCAGGCTGACCGGGCATCAGCATATCACGATAGTTGAGTATGTTATCAGCCGTAAGTTGTACGGCCATGTGTTTATTAAGCAATGTTTTTTGAACCGAGGCATTGAGCAGGAAAAAGCCCGCGACATAAGTATCGTAAGGATCCAGGAAACCATTTGACCGGTTTGATTCCTGAAAACCAAACTTACCGCGATAGTTTACCCGGAACGTACCGGTAATACCTTTAGGCTCATATTCATAACTGAACCGGATATTGGCCATATGGCGCGAGCGGTTGCTTAACCCGAAATAATCAGAGACTTTGGAGCGGCGGTCGACTCCCAGATTGGGATCGTATACTTTGGCGTAATTGCCAGTGCCGGCTTTTATCGAATCAATAACACCCCTGTCTTTGGCATAAAGTAGTTGGTATCCGCCTGCGATAGTCAGGCCTTTGGCGGCTATCCAGCTAAAACCAACATCAAGGCCCGAGAGAAATGCTTTATCAATGTTAAAATAGGAGAATACCTGCTGCCCTCCCTTTTTAGAAGCCACCTGATCGGTATTGATGAAATTATGAACGTTATTATAGAAGCCGTTCACGTCAATTTTAAAGGAAGCGATGGGTGTTAAAGTAAAACCCGCGCTGTATGATACTGAGCGTTCCGGTTTTAAGGTATTCACTTTGGAAGCATTTGGAAAAACAGCAGAAATTTCGCCGGCATCCTGCAGTTTTTTTAGCTCTGCCGCAAATTGTTCGGTGCCCAATACGGTATAACCGCCACCAGCAAAATTGGTAAATACTAAATATAATTGCCTGAAGTCCGGTGTTTTAAATCCTGTAGCCACAGCGGCTTTCAAAACCAGCATTTTTACAGGCTGATAATTGATACCAAAGCTTGGTGTAAGACTGCTGCCATAACGGCTATGATGCTCTACCCGGAAACCACCGATCAAGCCCATTTTGTTACTCAGCTTCCAATCGCCCTGGCTGTAAAAGAATGAATTTTGCTGATGTTTGCCGCCCTGGTAAGCATCATTATCCATAGTTTCATACTGGGTACCTATACCGCTGGTTACCACTAAGGAATTGAACCATGTTTTGGAGGCTTGCACCTCGCCGCGATGCAGGTATTGTACAAAATTGTTGCCCGGTATTACTTCATTAGAAGTAAGATCGGTAATGTTTTGACCTGTGGAGTAACGTGTAAGATAGTATTGCGATTTAATACGTAAACCGCTGCTTAAGTTGGTGTTCAGTACCGCTGATCCGTTCAGGTCATCCTCGTCCAGGATATCCTTTGTTGGGCTACCCGTGTAAGATTTATCATTTACTGAATGGCGCGATGCAAACCGGCCGGTAAAATTGAGGGTATTAACCGTACTCAACATATACTTTGCACGTCCCTGAAGGGTATAGCTGGTATATGGTGGTACGGTTTTGCCCTCTGTCAGATAAGGATTTGAGTTAAAGCCATCAGTTCTGTAATAATTTCCAGCGATATATCCCGAGCCTTTACCATTGGCAAAGGGGCTTTCGCCTTCCAGGTTGGCGTCTACGGTATTAAAAGTCCCGTAGCGTACCCCGGCCATGCCCTGGCTTTGCGATACGTGCTGACGTGTTACAATATTAACTACGCCAGCCATCGCATCGCTACCAAATAAACATGAAGAAGCTCCTTTAATGATCTCGATCTTTTCGATATTGGCCACGGTAATGCGCGACAGGTCGAAATTACCCGAGTTACGGCCCGTCATCGGTTGGCCATCTATCAGTATCATCGTATAACCGCTGTCGAAACCCTGCATCTGCAAACCAATGGCTCTTGCTCCCGAGCCGATATCATTCACGATGGCCAGACCGGTTTGTTCTTTCAGCACTTCGTCCAAACGCCGGCTGCCCATCTGCTCAATTTGCTTGCGGGTGATCACCATTGATGGCATGGGTGTGCGTTGAAGATCGATCAGGTTATCAGGGTTGTATTTTTTTGTATTGACACTTACCTCATTGAGCATATTCAGATTAGCTTCTATCCTGATAGGTAAAATCAAATGTTCGTTGGATTTTAATGTCGTTTTTACCACTAACGATTTGTAACCAATGGCATTTACCCTGATATGATAGGCTCCGGCTGCTATATTCGGTATGGTATATTGCCCCTTTTCGGTAGTAGCACTACCCTGCCCTGTTTGTATGATAGTAACTGCCGCGCCTGCTACCGCATTACCTTTATCATCAGTAACCGTACCCTGTATCTGGGCAGATGATGATTGGGCTTGTATATGATTAAAGTGTAGCAGCATGACGAGCAGTGGTAAAAAGTATTTCATTAAAGAATTCAAATTTATTATTTTTAATAAGTCTAAATAAGAACAAGACAAAAGTGCTTAGTTTATTTGATACTTTATTACCGGAATCCGGATTATTTTTTATGACTTTGGGACTATTATTTTCGTAATTATATTATTTAAAAGCATTATCATTCATTAATATAGTTAGATGAGTTTATCATAAATAAATCACAACTATTTAACAATAAATTAATTACTATATAAACACCAACTTATAGTCCCGAATATTAACCCCAAAACATCAAGAGCCCGATTCCGTAAACAAGAATCATCTTATTTGGAATAATTATAAATAAGAGGTTCATTTGTGCTATGGAAAACAACAAGCCTCGCAGGAATATTTTTGTCCTGACTTTAACTATACTATCCTATAGCAGCCACTTATTGGCGCAAACCAGCACCGGGGCGTATAAAATGGTGAATGACCTGGACGCGGTTAAGCAGAAAACCTATTTCAGCTTTGACAAAGGGCAACGGGTTGAAAACGCCGATACAACGGGTAAAGGCTGGGATCTTGTTTTTGCCCGGACTGTAATATTGGTAAACAGCGGTACAAGTGGCCAGAGAAATACAACCGCCCAGCTTTTAAAGGATACCTCTTTTGATAAAATTCAAAAAGCACCGGTAAGCGGATACCTGGAGGATAGTCAGAAAACAAAGGCTATACCCTGGGGTAGCAACAATGGCTGGTATACTTATGATATGAGCAATCACAGTATTACCCCCATACCAGGCCGTATTATTATTGTACACACCAGTTCCAGGAAGTATGCTAAGGTGGAGATACTGAACTATTACAAAAACGGTGATGGCGATTCGGGCTATTACACTTTTAAATACGCTTTTATTGAGCCGCAGAATTAATTGTAAAGCATAAATACATGAAAAGATATTTTTATCTCCTGCTTTTAATAGCCGGGCTCACCTTTCATTCAAAGGCGCAGGCACAGCCTAAACGTATTGTGACCCTCAATGGCGCTTTAACCGAAACGGTAGACGCGCTTGGTCTGGGTAAAAGTATTGTTGCTGTTGATGTGACCAGCACCTACCCTGCTTATGTCACTACTTTACCAAAGGTTAGTAAAAACCGCTCGGTATCAGCCGAAGGCTTGATATCCTTTAACCCGGATATTGTACTGGCTCCCGATGGTTCCGTATCAAAAGAAATTGAGTCACAGTTGAGTGCTGCAGGCATTAAATTGGTACGTATAAAACAAGTTTTCACTATCGATGGCACTTATCAGTTTATTAAGGATGTTGCTGCGGCAATAAATGCTACAGCCAAGGGCGATATATTGATCAAACAAACCAAAGATAAAGTGGCTAAAGCCCTGGCATTGGTAAAGCAGCAACCTAAAAACACCAAAGTATTGTTCATTTATGCCCGCGGCCCCGGCGTAATGATGGTGGCCGGCAAAAACACGCATATCGACGCGATCATTAGCCTTGCAGGTGGTAAAAATGCCGTAAATTCTTTTAATGATTTTAAGCCCTACACTACCGAAGCGCTTGTGGAAGCTAATCCCGATGTCATTCTGATGTTTGACTTTGGGTTTAGCAGCCTGGGCGGAATGGACAGCATCCTGAAAATTCCGGGTATGGCGCAAACCAACGCTGGTAAAAACAAACGTATTGTACAAATGGATGCCGATCTGCTGATCAATTTCAGTACCAGGCTTGATCAGGCTATTTTACAATTACACAGCAAAATTTAGTGTTAAATTATTTAAATACATGCCCAAAGGACTAGTATATATTATCTTATCCGTCAGCATATTAATTGCCGGCATTGTTTCTGTTGGGTTAGGTGCGGTACACATACCTGCTAGTGAAGTATTCTTGCTGATCATGCACAAACTGGGCATTTATCCTATGCCGCTGATTAATGAACAACACAACGTTATTATTTTTATTGTCAGGCTTCCCCGTTTGCTATTGGCCATTCTGGTTGGCGCTGCGCTCGGCATTTCCGGAGCAGCTGTACAAGGCATTTTCCGGAACCCATTGGCCGAGCCCGGACTGATCGGTATATCAGCAGGCGCTACGCTGATGGCTGTTGCCATTATTGGCCTGGAGGCTACTTTGTTAACCGGTTTGAGTAACATTTTCGGTTATTATCTTTTGGCATTTGGCGCCTTTGTTGGCGCAGGTATCACCGCGTTACTTATTTACCAGATATCAAGACATAATGGCAAACCCAATGTGGCTACCATGTTACTGGCTGGCATAGCTATCAATGCCCTTGCGGGTGCGCTTACAGGCTTGATCACCTATTTAGCCAGCGAGCAGCAATTACGCAATATTACTTTTTGGATGCTGGGCAGTTTAGGCGGCGCCACCTGGCAAACCGTGGCAACGCTTGCACCCTTTGTATTGATCCCGGTTATCCTATTGCCCGCATCGGGTAAAGCGCTTAATGCCTTTGCCCTGGGCGAAATGCAGGCTGGTCACCTGGGGCTCGATGTAAACCGAACCAAACGAAGAGTGATCCTGCTGTCAACCATGGCTGTTGGCGCGGCGGTTTCACTCACTGGTATCATCAACTTCATGGGTCTATTAGTACCGCATATTATACGCCTGGTAATGGGTGTTGATAATAAACATGTTATACCAGCCTCGGCTTTACTTGGGGCACTGACACTGATCGTTGCTGATATGATATCGAGAACATTGATTGCTCCAATTGAGTTACCCATTGGCGTGATCACAGCCCTGATTGGCGCCCCTGTATTTCTGTATATACTCATCAGGGATAAACGAAAATTAAGCCTCAATTAAGTATGCTGACCGTTAATAATATAACCTACCTGGTTGGACAGGCCAAACTACTGAAGGACATCTCTTTCAGCATAAAACCGGGCGAAATGGTAGCTATATTGGGTGCAAACGGTGCCGGTAAATCAACTTTATTAAAAATACTATCAGGTACCAATCAGCCCGAAAGCGGTTCTGTATCCCTCCATGGGCGAGCATTGAAGGACTATACGTCTGCCGAGCTTGCTCATCAACGGACGGTATTGACACAGCAAAATGTGGTGAGTTTGCCTTTTTTGGTTAAGGAAATTGTGATGATGGGGCGTTATCCGCATTATCAGCATACCCCATCGGCAAAGGACGAACACATCGTACAAACTGTAATGGAGGCTACGGGCGTACAAATATTTGCCGAACGCTCCTATCCAACACTATCCGGCGGCGAACAACAACGGGTTCAGTTGGCCCGTGCACTTGCCCAGGTGTGGGAACAACCTCATGCCCTATTGCTGATGGATGAGCCCGTGTCTGGTATGGATATATTATACCAGCAGCAAACACTCGCTATTTTAAGATCAATGGCGCAAAAGAAATTTATCGTAGTAAGCATCCTGCATGATATGAACCTGGCCGCTCAATATGCCGACCGTATCATCATGATGAAGCGCGGTCGTAAATGGTACGATGGGACACCAGCCGAGGTATTGAACCCCAAATCGGTTTATGAAATATTTGAAATTGAGGCGGATGTGTTCACCAATCCATCAACCTTAAAACAGATCATCATGCCTCACGAAATAATATTTGAACAAAGTAAATCACCTTTAACACATTAACATATGGAAACAACAACAGGCACACTGAAAACAAGATATGAAGAATATAAACTCGCCAATCCCAAAAAACGGATCAGGGATATTGCAGCCGACCTGCAGGTAAGCGAAGCAGAATTACTGGCTACCGGGCTTGGCGAAACCGTAATCTTGCTCAAAAAGGATTTTGAGAACATCCTGAAACAGGTGAACAGCCTGGGTTATGTAATGGCCCTCACCCGGAACGAGTATTGCGTAAGCGAGCGCAAAGGTGTTTATCAAAACATCTCCTTTACACCACACGCCGGCCTGGTGCTTGGTGAAGATATTGACCTGCGCCTGTTTTTACAGCAGTGGCATTTCGGGTTCGCGGTAAAAGAGAACGGTCGCGAAAGCCTGCAGTTTTTTGATCAGCAAGGTGTTGCCATTCACAAAATATACCTTACGGATAACAGCAACAAAGCGGCTTACGATCAATTAGTATTACAATTTCAGGACCTGGAAAATCAGGAGATCTCCGTAAACCCACAACAAAGTTCTCTTGTTGCGGAGTTACCTGACGTTGCGATAGAAACCGCCGCTTTTCAGGATGTCTGGAAAGCCATGAAAGACAGCCACGAATTCTTTGGATTATTACGAAAATTTAAATTGAGCCGTACCCAGGCATTGCGCCTTGCCCCTGCGGGGTATGCTAAAAAAATTGATCTGCAGGCGTTCAAAACCATTGCCGAAACATGCTCAGGGCAGCAAATACCTGTGATGATATTTGTAGGTAATAAAGGCTGTATCCAGATCCATAGCGGTAACATCACCAAACTGGTACCGATGGGGCCATGGTTTAATGTACTCGATCCGGAATTTAACCTGCACCTGCGCGAAGACATGGTAGCCGAGGTATGGCACGTAATTAAACCATCAACAGACGGTGATGTAAACTCTATTGAACTGTACGATGTTGATGGCGAAATGATACTGCAAATGTTCGGTAAACGTAAACCAGGCATCCCCGAATTAACAGAATGGCGTGAGTTGGTCAATCTCACCAGCAAATAATATAACATATGAAAAGCAAAAGGGCCTGTAAAATTTACAGGCCCTTTTTATTTAACAAGATCCGCGCTTTTAAAAATGTGGGTTTATTGGATCTTTAGGAATATTCACGATACCATTACGGATGAGGGAATGCTTTTTACTATAGAAGAAATAAACCAGCAAACCAATCAGCATCCAAACAGCTAAACGAATCCAGGTATCAAGCGGTAATGATACCATCATCAAAACACAAATAATAATACCGGCTATGGGCACAAAAGGTACCCATGGTGTTCTGAAAGGGCGGGGAGAATCTGGATCTGATTTTCTCATCACCATTACTCCGATACAAACCAGTACAAATGCAAATAATGTACCTATCGACACCATTTCACCTACCACTCTTACAGGTACAAAAGCGGCAAATAAACTCACAAATACCGCGAATAACAGGTTTGATTTATACGGAGTCTGGAATTTCTTGTGAACCGCTGCGAATGTTTTAGGTATTAATCCATCCTTTGCCATGGTATAAAATATACGTGATTGCCCCATAAGCATCACCAATATTACCGAGGTATAGCCCGCCAATATAGCCACTATGATAGATTCCTGTAACCAGGCATAAGGGGTTTTGGCTATAGCTACCGCGACAGGCGCTGCACTCTCTTTAAATTCTTTATAATTGGCAACTCCAGTCATTACATGTGAAAATAATACGTATAATATGGTACATACTATCAGGGAGCCTATGATGCCTATCGGCATGCCGCGTTTAGGATCTTTTGCCTCTTGGGCAGCTGTTGAAACTGCGTCGAAACCGATAAAGGCAAAGAACACCACACCAGCACCACGCAATACGCCCGACCAGCCAAATTCACCAAATTTACCTGTGTTTTCCGGAATATAAGGGGTATGATTGGCTGGATTGATAAAGCCCCAGCCAACGGCTATAAAAACCAATACAACCGCAACTTTAAGCACAACCAATAAGTTATTTACAAAAGCCGATTCCCTGGTGCCGCGAATCAATAATAAGGATAAGCATACAATGATAAATACGGCCGGAAGATTCATGATACCATGAACCACCGAGCCATCAGCAAGCGTAATGTTTTCCCATGGCGACTTGGTAAACTGGGGTGGTATTTCCCAATTGAAATAATGTAAAAACTTGGTTAAATATTGCGACCAGCTAATGGATACCGTTGCTGCACCTAATGCATACTCCAATACCAGGTCCCACCCAATTATCCAGGCTGTAAACTCACCCATGGTTGCATAGGAATAAGTATAAGCAGAACCGGCAATTGGGATCATACTGGCAAATTCAGCATAACATAACCCTGCAAACGCACAACCGATAGCACCTATTACAAATGATATGGTAACAGCCGGACCTGCATTATTGGCAGCAGCCAGGCCGGTAAGTGAAAATAATCCTGCTCCTATTATTGCACCTATCCCCATGGTAACCAAATTAAAACTGCTTAAAGTGCGCTTTAACGTACCACCACCAGTTTCAGAGGCTTCTTTTAGTAATAAATCTAACGGTTTTTTAAATCTCATAAGGCTTAAATAAAGTTTGTTTTGAATTATTATTTTTTTGTCGATAAACGTACTTACAATTTATTAAAAACCCAAATAGAGCGATATAATAATATGATAATAAGCTACTTCAAATAAATTCGGGCCTTATTTAAACAAAAAAGGCCGTCTCAGAGAGACGGCCTTTCATATCACTCTGATTATTACCAGAACCTTACGTAAATAGCTGATAACAGTATCAGTATCACAGCTACCAGTATAACCGATGATGGTTTTAATTTAAACATCGATCTTTCTATAACGATAGCTTTGGCATTGATAACCTGTCCTCTTAAACTAACGGCAATCATGACAATAAAGGTGATCAGGAACGACCAGCTTAGGGAGATAAAGAATGGGATCTCATATTGCCCGGTCGCGTTATGAAATGCTGAATACAATATGGTTTCGGGCCCAAGCAATTGAACGGCAAACTGGTTAAAGAATACGGAAGAAGCAAAACCTACTAATATGCCAATAACAGCAGCTTCGGCGGTGGTTCTTTTCCAAAACATACCCAGCAAAAAAGTAGCCAATACACCCGGACTTACAAAGCTTGAGTACTTCTGTACAAAGGTATATCCGCCCGCACTACCGATGCCTAAAACATCGTTCCAGGTAAACATCACGGCTATTAGTAAACTCATTAAAATAGCCATTCTGCCAGTCCAAACCATACGGCGTTCGCTGGCGTCTTTCTTCATGTATTTTTTATAGATATCCAGCGTAAAAATGGTGGCGATACTATTTACCTTACCGGCCAGTGATGCTACTATAGCGGCCGTTAAAACCGCTAATGACAAGCCTTTTAAACCAGATGGCAAAAAGGATAGCATAGCCGAATAAGCACCATCCTTACCCCCAGCTAATTGCGGGAGATGACCATTTTTATATAAAACATAAGCCACTATACCGGGTAACATTACAATTACCGGCATCAGTATTTTTAGTAAGCTGGCAAATAAAATACCTGTACGGGCCGTTGTGATATTAGCACCCAAAGCCCTTTGAGTAATGTATTGATTACAGCCCCAGTAATTTAAATTGCTAATCCATTGTCCTGAAACATACATGGCAAAACCTGGCAAAATAAGGTATTTGGTTATGGTTTCGGTTGAAGCACCGGATGTAGGCTTTTTAAATATCAGGTGGAAGTGGTCGGGCGCGTTTTTCAATAGTAAATTAAAGCCGGTAAGTACATTGGTACCAAAGCCAAATTTCTCGCTCACGATGGTTAACGACAGGTAAGTAATAGCCAAACCGCCAATAATAAGCACACCCACTTGTATAACATCGGTATAACCCACCACCTGCATACCACCCAGGGCAATAATAACCCCGAATATAGCCAAGCCGATCATGATCTGGTGAAAATACTCACCGCCCAACAATCCGTTAATGGCTAAAGCACCCAGGTATAAAATAGCCGTAAGGTTAATGAATACGTACAAAAGCAGCCAAAATATCGACATCACCAGCGCCACGCCACCGTTATACCTATCCTGGAGGAACTGCGGCATGGTGAATATCTTATTCTTAATATATATCGGCATAAAAAACACGGCCACAATGATCAAGGCGGCGGCGCCTACCCATTCATAAACAGCTACAGCAATACCGGCAAAAAAACCGTCACCGCTCATACCGATAAACTGCTCTGCCGAAATATTGGAGGCTATAATAGAGGCACCGATAGCCCACCAGGTGAGTGATCCTTCGGCCAGGAAAAAGCTGTGTGAGCTATTATTGGTTTCTTTTTTACGGCGATTATAAATGTAGTATCCGTAACTGGCAACTATGATAAAATAGAAGAAAAAGACCAACAGATCGGCCGTAGAAATGTGTTTCAGCATGAGTATTTTTTTGCAATAGGATATTTAGGCCGGTAATTTCAAGGCCGGTTCAATTTTTCAAATCTATGAAATAAAATGAATTGACATAACCGCCGGTGATATAATGTCACCAGCGGTTATGTTAATGGGGTATTTGTAGAAAACCCGCTTAGAATTTCAATGTTGCCGGTAAATATTTAGCAACCAGATCTTCATAGTACGGGCGCAGTTTTTTCCAATCCGGTGGCACGGGGCTCTTGGAATAAAGGTCATATGGATTAAACAGATCAACCGATTTAAATAACTGGTGATCATGCGGGGTCATTAAATGACTGTAAGCATTTTCCCTGTGCTGTGGATAAAATGAGTGGTAACGAAGCATGTACAATGCCTGCTCAGGCAGATAAGGCTTCATAATATGGTAAATATACTCATCGTGTCCCCAGGTCATGTGTACGTTCTCTAAACCACAATTTGGCTCATAAACGCCATATTTGGTATTATATCGAGGGTCGTGATGATCGGGGTTTTGATCAAAATATTGAGCGTATACGATTTTGTCAGAAAAAGCGCATCCCACCGGGTAGCTATCGCCTACTACGGCCCATTGAGGCTCGCCAAAAAGGCACAATACCTTACCCAGGTCATGGAATAAGCCGGTCAGCACCATCCAATCCGGGCGGCCATCTGCACGGATAGCTTCCGATGTTTGTAGTAAGTGTTGTAACTGATCCAGGTCGGTATCAGGGTCGGAGTCATCAACCAGTTGGTTTAAAAAATCAAAGGCTTCCCAAACCGTCATCTCCTGTTTATCAAACGACAGGTATTGTTGCTTTTTTTGTAGCACAAAATCATAGGTTTGGTTAATGTGCTGTAAGTGATAAAATTCCCTTACGCTATCTTTTGTAGTGGCTTCGTAGTCGCGATATGCTTGCGTATCCCTGCCGGCGGCTATGGCGTCAGCATCCGGGTAACGAACTAATAGATCATCTTCCCATTCTTCTATGGAATTTAGTGGGCCCTGTTCCGGCGTTCCGATTATCTTGCTCATGATGTTATAATTTAAAAGGAAATATAATTGGTAAACAATCCTTTATAGCTGGTTTTTATAGCTGTGTTATACAAATTTGTCCATTTTTAGAATCAGATTTATCAAAAACTCCGTATTTATTTGCTTAAACGTTTACCTAAACTGTATAGATGACAGCTATATTATCTCCACTTATTTTGAACGCTATTTTATTACCTTGCTAAACTTTTTTATAGTTTAGCGATATAAAATCAATTAACAGACAGTTAAAATCCCGAAAAACCAGCACACTGATGGCCGAAGCAAAAAGTAATAAAGTAAACATGAAAACACTTGCCAAGGTCTTAAATGTATCTATTGCAACTATATCAAAGGCACTCAGGGATAGTCATGACATTGGCGAGGAAACCAAACAAAGGGTTATAGAAACCGCGAAATTGCTGCACTATGTTCCTAATCCTTATGCCAGCAGTCTCCGGAAACGATCAAGTAATACTATCGCCATTATTATTCCCGAAATTGCTGACAGCTTTTTTAGCCAGGCTATTAATGGCATCGAAAGCATTGTTGGCCAGGAAAAATACCATGCCTTGATCTATTTAACCCATGATAGCTATGAACGTGAGGCACAAATGTTTAACGATCTGAGCAGTGGTCGCGTAGATGGTGTGCTGATGTCGGTTGCCAGTAATACCAAGGACATCAAGCATATACAAGAATTGCAGCAGGCTGGTGTGCCCATCGTTTTTTTCGACCGGGTTTGTGAAGATATCCCGACCGCCAAAATTAAAACCGACGATTTTAACAGTGCCTATATGGCTACCAAACACCTCCTTGAACGGGGTTGTAAAAACATATCATTGGTTACTATTGAGGGCTATCCTTCTATTTTGCAGGCCCGTGAAGGCGGCTACAAAAAGGCATTAGCCGAGTACCAGGTTAAATCCAAGGACGAAAACGTGATCAGCTGCTCTAATAAGTATAACCAGGAAAACATAGCCGTTTTAAAAGAGCATATTGTCACAGTCAAACCCGATGGTATCATCGCGACAGTTGAACACCTGGCCACAACCACTTACCTAGCTTGCGAGGAATTAAAGTTGAATATCCCCAACGATATCAAAGTAGTTTGTTTTACCAACCAGATCACCGCGGCCATATTAAATCCACCACTCACTACGGTTTTGCAACCTGCATATGACATGGGCCGCAAGGCTGCTGAGCTGTTGTTTGGTCACCTGGCGGGTAAGCCCATACAGCTGGAAAAGGAAAATATCACACTGCCATCCAAACTGGTAATCAGAGACTCCACGCGGGCCTCTAACTAGCCACAAATACTGCCTGTCGTAGCAAACACACGTCAAGTATGATCATTTAACAGGCGTAATTTGATTAAAAGTGGGTTTACATGGTTTACACTTTTCAGGGTAAAAATCAATTTAATTAACTGATTATCAATTGATTAATGCAATTTCAACCACAAATTGTGTAAACCCACTTTTTAACCAAATTTAAGTTCAACTTAACTCACGCTATTTTATATCTTCTGGGGTTTGTCGGTCATGGTAAATGCCAGTGTTCCGCCCTCGCTGATCTGTTTGTGTGAAATAGTATAGTCCTTTATCGGCGTACCATTAAAAGTCACTTGCTTTACATATTTGTTTTTGGCCGAAAGACCGGTGGCCTTGATGATCAGCTTTTTGCTGTGCTGCAGGTTCAAAACTATATACGGAAACTGCGGCGCGCCAATACTGTAAACACCCGATGCGGGCGCTACCGGGTAAAAGCCCATCACATTAAAAATATACCACGCCGAAGTCTGGCCACAATCATCATTTCCGTTGATCCCTATAGCAGCATTCCTGAAGTTTTGTGTCGAAGTATGTTCCCGCACCAGTTCCTGAGTTCTCCAGGGCATACCACAGTAATTAAACAGGTACAGGTAATGATGTCCAGGTTCGTTATCCGCGCGATAGTGACCGCCGCTAAAATTCTGACTCAGTTTATCGGCAAAAGCCTTTTCCCCACCCATTAATTTGATCATACCCGGTATATCATGCATGGCGCCGAAGGTATAGGTCCACTTGGTGCCCTCCGTAAAGCCCGAATCAGGTTTGGCCGAAAAATGCCCGTCGGAATTACGCGGAGCCATAAAACCGGTTGCTTTATTATATACGTTCGCATAGTTTTTACTCCAGGCCGTCAGCTGCTTATAATCATCCTCCTTACCCAAACCTTTAGCTACCTGAGCTACGCAATAATCGTCGATAGAGTACTCAATCGTACGCGAAACAGATTCCCGTGTCTTATCTACAGGTATATAGCCTAATTTATGATAATTGGTCAAACCACCACGCGCTTCAAAGCTTGTCCACAGGTCACGGTCGCCCCAGCGTTTGTGGGTATCGCCATCCGGGGCATCGTAGGAGTCCTTATGCAGGGCCTCGTAAGCCAGTTTGGTATCAAAGCCACGGAAACCTTTTACATAAGCATCGGCCACAACGGCATCGCCATGGGTACCGATCATAATATTGGTATAGGTTGGGTTTGGCCACATCGGCATCCATCCACCCTCCTGGTACATTTGCAGCAGCGATTGCACCATCCCATCAACACGTTGCGGCTGGGTAAGGGTTAGCAGTGGGTGCAGCGCCCTGAAAGTATCCCACAATGAATAATCATTGTACGATTCGCCTTTGTGCACCTTATCATCAAAAGCGCTGTAGTATTTACCGTACTCCGAAAACTGCCTCGGAAACAACATGGTATGGAATAAGGCAGTGTAGAAGATCGTCCGCTGATCCCGGCTCACACCGCTTATCTGTATAACTTTTAAAGCCTGTTGCCATTGGTCGCGCGTGTTTTTTACTACCCGGTCAAAATCCCAGTCAGGGATCTCCTTTTTAAGGTTTTCCCGGGCCTGCTCAATACTGATAAAGGAAGTAGCTACTACAACCCTTACCTCGTCATTAGCTTTGGTGCGGAATGATATAAAGGCCCCCATACGGGTACCATATTGTTCATGGCTGCCTTTGTTGATCACCTGCTTATCCCAGGTACCATATTTTTTGATCTGCTTATTAAATTTGATCACAAAATAACCCTTAAAGTTCTTTAGTTCAGGACCTAACTGTGCCGACTGCCTGTCGGGGTTATAGCCTGTTATTTCGTTGTTTACGGTATCTACCTGAACGTAGCCTTTCAGTTTTTTGATCCTTACGGTATAATCATTGGCCCAGTCCGTTAATTCAGGGTTCAGGTTGATACCCTGGATAATGATATGGGCCTGATCTGCCTTTGGAAAGGTGAATTTGAACATACCACAGGTATTGGCGCCCGCTATCTCGGCCTTGATCTTTTCTGTACCGGTAGTTTTCAGTTTTACCGAATAATAGTACGGCTTGGCCACTTCATCCTTGTGGCTGAAGGAAAGCACACGTTCTTTTGGTAAAACACGCAGTTTACCTACCTGCGGCATCACCGAAACATAGCCATAATCGCCCATCCAAACGGTAGGCTGGTGACTGGCCGTAAACCCAATAACCTTGCTATCCTCATAGTGGTAAACCATATAGCTCATTTTGTTTTCGCGGGTCTGGGCCACAAAATTGGTCATGGCAAAGGGTACGTTTACGCAGGGCATGGTGCCACCACCGCCGTTGCCCTCCTCAAAACTCTTGGCAAAACCTTTTAGGGAAGTGCCTATCAGCGGATCAACATAATCAACCTCAACCAGTTGCTTTTTGGCGGTTGCGGTTTGGGCGAAATTATCCGCGTAAACAAAGGTTAGTAAGCCTAACAGGCAAATGCTCCGTTTTAATTGCATAGTTAGCAGAAGGTATAATTGGTGAATGACCTGCTCACAGATCGAAAACAAATCTCTTATTTTTAAGGTCATATTTCTCAAAAATAATTGAATTATTTACTTAATCGTTTTCACCCTTTTTTTGTTTGACCCTGATCCGTTCCCACACCATCATCCCCGCTCAAAAACTTTTTAAATCTTAAATTTTAACACTTTTTTAGTCAAAAACAGCATAAAAACGCTTGTTTTTATGCTGTTTAACAAAGTTTTAACGCCATTTTAACACTTTTTAACAAATTT
>CEMM01323134.1:246300-347551 GCA_900068975.1 Hygrocybe conica
AGCCCTCTCCTTTGGAGAGGGTTGGGTGAGGTCTCCATTTGCCACCCAATTGTAATGAATAAGTGAAAATTACTAAATAAATATAAAGTCTATGGATTTAATAGAATTATTTATATGTTTGCAGCCGAAATCGTTCTTTATTTCATTTTTTAATTATCCAGAAAGACTGAGGGAAGGGCCCTGTGATGTCTTAGCAACCTGTACAGATTGTTATAAAGGTGCTAATTCCTATCTGCAATAATTTGCAGAAAAGATAATGATACGCTTACAGCTATAGGCTGTTCTTCATACCCTCCTATTCTTTCTGTTTAATTGAAATCTGTTAATTTTTTATCTCCGGCTTAATTATAGCGGGTCCTATTTAATAAATTCAATGAACAACAAATTTTTACTCATAGTTTATCTGTTCCTGTTTACCGGCATTGCTGCCCGTGCGCAGACTGTCGACTCTGCCAATATCGACCGCGGCTACCTGGTTAAGGTTGGCGAACAGGCTCCTGATGATTTTGAACTGGTACTCACCAACGGTACCAAAACTACCCTAAAACAGTTACGTGGCAAAGTAGTAATACTACAATTTACAGCCAGCTGGTGCAGTGTATGCCGCCAGGAAATGCCGCACTTAC
The DNA here is from genome assembly GCA_900068975.1 of Hygrocybe conica. Taxonomy (NCBI): domain Eukaryota; kingdom Fungi; phylum Basidiomycota; class Agaricomycetes; order Agaricales; family Hygrophoraceae; genus Hygrocybe; species Hygrocybe conica. The sequence continues at coordinate 246,927 of CEMM01323134.1, forward strand.
AAAAAGATATCTGGGAAGCCTACAAAAGCAAGGGCCTGGTATTAATTGGTGTCGATCGTGATGAGCCACTGCAAAAAGTTCAAAAATTTCATCAGGACATGAAGATCACCTATGACCTGGCGCTTGATCCCGGTGCGGATATTTTTGGAAAGTTTGCTAATAAAAAGAGTGGCGTTACGCGCAATGTGGTAATCAATCGCGAAGGGCGTATCGTTTACCTTACCCGCCTGTATGATCAGCAGGAGTTTGCATCAATGGTTAAAGTGGTTGATGCACTGGTGAACAATAAAACTGCATCCGTAAACTAAAAATAAATAATAAAGTAGGTGTCCCTGATCCTGTCATAACACATTGCTATATCGATTTAACCAACAATCACACCGCACATGAAAACAAATTACATAACCTTAAACAACGCTTCTATTTTGAACATTTACGCTTTATTATCTTCTTCTACTATGAATACCCCTATGTCATCTATGCAAAACAAGTGTTGCTGCTGTTAAACTATAGCGTTGCTTAGGTCGGTCAGGCTTTTTTCTCAGGCAACATAGCACAACCCAACAATCAAAGCTTTTACAGTTTAAGGGAATATTATCAACAGCCCGATCTGCGGATGGCTGGTCGTCTTTAGTTTTCCAGATCCTGTATGGTATCGTTAACATTCACAATCTATTACCATGTTTAAAAATTACAAACTACTACTGGCAATACTGTTGCCTTTTATTTTCATCCAAACGGTTGCGGCGCAATCTGTTAAAATAAGCGGGGTGGTAACCGCCAAGTCAGACGGGCTTCCCTTGCCGGGCGTGAGTGTTTCTGTTAAAGGAACAACCAACGGTGTACAAACCGCCAGCGATGGTAAGTTTACTCTCAGCGCCAAAGTAAATGACGTGCTACGGATAACCTATATTGGTTTTACCACTAAAGAAATACCCGTTACCGGGGCCGATGGATCACTGCATATTATACTTGAGGAGCAAGCGAACGCCCTGAACGAGGTAGTGATCACGGCGCTCAACATATCAAAAGATAAAAAATCACTGGGCTATGCTGTACAGGGTTTAAAATCAAAAGATATCTCGGAGGCTAAAGAAACTAACCTGGTGAACGCGCTGGCCGGTAAAATAGCCGGTGTAAATGTAACTAACAGCCAGGGCGATATGGGCTCATCGCGCATCATTATCCGTGGCGAAACTTCGGTGGCCGGTAATAACCAGCCGCTGTTTGTGGTCGACGGTCTTCCGGTTGATAATACCCAGCAACTGGGAACTGGTGGATCAAGGGATTTTGCCAACCCGATATCGGACATCAATTCCGAGGATATTGAATCCATTTCGGTGCTTAAAGGGCCAAATGCAGCGGCGCTTTACGGTTCACGCGCAGCGGCGGGTGTTATCCTTATCAAAACTAAAACCGGCAAAGGCGCCAAAGGCTTGGGTGTTACCATTAACTCCAACACTTCATTTTCAAACTTATTGGGCCTGCCAAAATATCAAAACGAATACGGCCAGGGCTCCAATGGTAAATTCAGCTATGTTGATGGTAAAGGTGGCGGCGTTAATGACGGTGTTGACGAAAGCTGGGGTCCGGCTTTGGATGGTCAGCTGATACCTCAATTTAACTCCAACGGCACACCCGTACCGTTTATAGCACATCCTGATAATGTGCGCAATTTCTTTTTAACCGGTGTTACCCTTAATAACGGGATCTCATTGGCCAGCTCAGGCGATAAATATGATTTTCGCCTTTCATATAACAACCTGCACCAAACAGGCGTAATTCCTAATACCGAGCAGGGGCGTAATTCATTTTTATTGAATGCTACCTATAAACTTACGCCGAAATTAACCTTAACTACCATTGCCAACTATATTAAGGACGATGCCGATAATTTACCAGGTTCGGGCGGCAGGCGTGCTACCAGTACCATGCTGCAGTTTACCTGGTTTGGTCGTCAGGTTGATATCAGTCAGTTAAAAAACTACCGCGATGCCAATGGCAATACTTTTAACTGGAATAACAGCTACTACAGCAATCCATACTTCCAGGCTTATGAAAATACGGTAAGCCAAACCCGTAACCGTTTTATTGGTAGCGCGGAGTTAAACTACAAGATCATTGATGGCCTGTCGGCAAACTTCCGTACCGGTACCGATTATTATAACGATCGCCGCAAGATCAGGATAGCTTATGGCACCAATGGTACGCCATTCGGCTCATACGAAGAAGATGCTTATGATTTTACCGAAACCAATACCGAAGGAAGGTTGCAGTACACCAAAAAACTGAATGACGATTTCTCGATCGACGCGTTGATCGGCGGTAATATCCGGGCAAACTCGTTTGAAAATAACGATCAGAAAGCGCCAAAATTAGCGGTAAGCGGTTTGTATACCTTAAACAACTCACGCGATCCGCTGATATCATCAAATACTTTTAGCAAGTATAAAACATACAGTTATTTTGCTTCCGGACAAATTGGTTTCAGGAACTATGCTTTTATCAACGTTACCGCCCGTAATGATTGGTCATCCACCCTTCCGGCATCCAGCTTATCTTATTTTTATCCTTCTGTTAATGGTAGCTTGGTGCTATCAGAAGCGCTGGATATTAAAAGCGATATATTAAGCTATTTAAAACTACGCGGCGGCTGGTCAAAAGTAGGTAAAGCGACTGACCCTTATCAGTTGATCAATACCTATGACTTTACCGCTCCGTTTAATGCTAATCCGCAACAAAGCATCAACAATGTAGATCTGAACCCTAATTTAAAACCAGAAACCACCACCTCGGCCGAAGCCGGTTTTGAGCTGGGCTTTTTTAATGACAGGATCCGTTTAGACGCGAGTGTTTATAATACCAACAGTAATAACCAGATCTTAAAAGTTAATGTGAGCCCAACCACAGGATATAATCAAAAACTGATCAACGGCGGCACTATTAATAACAAAGGTTTAGAGGTGCAGTTAGGTTTAACACCAATAAAACTAAAAGATTTTAGCTGGGACATCAACGTAAACTACTCTCGTAACAAGAGTAAAGTTGTTTCGCTGGATAAAGAAGGTCGTCTGCAAAGCTATATCTTAGGATCTGACGGTACGGTACAAGTACTGGCAGCTGTTGGGCAACCCTACGGCGCCATTTATGGTAATGCCTTTCAGCGTAATACCAGTGGGCAGGTAGTTGTAGATGCCGATGGAACACCTGTTATTAACCCAACTATACAATACCTGGGCAAGTTTACACCAAACTGGTTAGGGAGTATCAACAACAGTTTTACCTATAAAGGCATCAATTTAAGCGTTTTGGTCGACGCGCACATTGGTGGTTCTATTTTCTCAGGCACCAACCAAACAGGTACCTATACTGGTATATTGGCATCTACCCTGCCGGGCCGTGGTACAGCTAACGGCGGTTTAAGCTACTATTACCCGGGCAATAATACATCAGCAGCCGCGGTTCAGGTAAGCGGCAGTGCCCCGGCTGGTGTAACGGTATATAACGATGGTGTTGTTTACAACGGTGTAAAGGCCGATGGCAGCAAAAATAACACCATCCTATCGGCACAATCATATTATAAAGCCTTAACCAATGCCGATGAGCCATTTGTTTACAGCGCTACCTACATCAAATTAAGGGAAATAAAACTGGGTTATACCGTACCTCAAAAATGGGCCAAAAGCATTGGTTTCCAGGGAGCATCGTTCGCTGTTGTGGGCCGTAACCTGCTTATCATCCACAAAAACGCGCCAAACATCGATCCCGAAACCGCTTTTAATACCGGCAACGGACAAGGCCTGGAAGATTTAACCCTACCAACCGTACGTAACATTGGTTTTAATGTTAACCTTAAATTCTAATTATCATGAAACTTAAATATACATCCATCATATTATCCGGCACGCTATTGCTATCGTTGGCATCGTGCAAAAAAGAACTGGTGAAAATTAACCAGAATCCAAATGCCACCCAAAATCCGCAGCCTGATTACCTGCTTACTGGAGTTATTAAAAACATATCCGATACTTACTGGGGCGTAGAAGACAACATGGGTTCAAGCTTGCTTTTTGTACAAAACTGGTCCAAAATACAGTATACCGATCCCGACCGTTATATATTCACTAACACGTCGTTTCAAGGCTTGTGGACAACCGCTTATACCAAAGGAATTATCAACCTCAATCAGATCATTAAGCTGGCTGATGCCCAGGCGAATCCTAATTACAAAGGTGTGGCCCTGGTATTGCGTTCATGGGTATTTACCTTGCTGACCGATCAGTATGGCGACGTGCCTTACAAACAGGCTATCAATATTGATCAGTACCTTACCCCTGCGTACGATGCGCAAAAAGATGTTTATTTTGCCTTGCTTGATGATCTGAAAGCGGCCCAAACATCTCTTGACCCATCAGGTAAAGCTATTTTAGGTGATGCGATATACAGTGGCTCTATTACCAAATGGAAAAAATTCGCCAATTCGCTGCGCCTGCGTATCGCGCTTCGCATTGCCGATCGCGAGCCCGAAAAAGCCAAACAGGTATTAGCCGATATCCAGGCCGAAGGCAGTGGCTATATCAGCTCAAACAGCGAAATAGCCCAGCTGGTTTATGTTGATTCGCCAAACCAAAACCCGATCAGCAATTTGTTTGATACCCGCGATGATTATCGCATCAGCAAAACTATAGTTGATCAGTTATTTGCGCTTGACGATCCGCGCTTGCCTATATATGCCAGTCCAACCAAAGATGCTACCCCACAAACCTATGTGGGCGTACCCAATGGTTTACTGGTTGGCGATGCCAGCGGCCTGGGCTTAACCAAAACATCAAAACCAGGTACCTATTTCCTGGCACCTCATGCACCAGCGGTGATCATCAGCTATGCCGAAGTACTGTTTGATCAGGCTGAAGCCGTAGCACGTGGCTTTATAGCCGGTAACGCAGCCGATTTCTACAATCAGGCGGTTACAGCTTCACTACAACAATATGGGATTGCTAATGCAGCCATTACAACCTATATCAATTCGGCGGCAGTTAAATATGATGCCTCGAACTATAAAAAGTCGATAGGTAATCAAAAATGGATAGCCTTATTTGGCCAGGGCCTGGAAGCCTTTGCAGAATGGCGCCGTTTAGATTATCCGCAGCTGCAACCAGCCGTTGCCGGCACACTGAACGGGAAAATACCGGTAAGGTTCATTTACCCGGGAACGGAGCAATCATTAAATGGTGCAAGCTATAAAGCGGCTGTTGCCAATCAAGGTGCCGACGTGCTCACCACCAAACTTTGGTTTGATGTGAACTAACATTAAATAAGGATGTCATGCTGCTCCGTCTAAGCATGGTGGGCGGGCCTCTGCGCACGCCCTTCGACAAGCTCAGGGTGACGTCAATGCATATTTATTCATAATATCTCCATAAACAACAGGGGCCGCTTAAAGCGGCCTCTGTTGTTTATATCTTCGTCACCAACTTCCTGCCCTTAGTAAGATTATCATCGCAAAACAAAGGAGAACCAGTCGCGAAACCTAGTACTGCGGCTTTCTTTATATAAATACTTACACATTAGTTTATTTTTTAGCTCGATAGGCAATATAAATTTCAAATAGTACCATAATCGGCTTTATAAGTCCTTAATTACCGCTATCCGGGAAACCCTTGACTCATAAATATTTGACAGATTTTAGCTTTAGCAACAAAACATAAATAATTAAATATCAATTAATTATAAAATATACTATTAATATTCGACTCGATTATAGTAAAGTAAAGCCTGTATTATATAAACATTAACAAATTAATCAAAATAGTGCGAAATAAATTTATTTAACTCAAGTGAATCTATTTTTTAACCAATAATTATCATTATTATTTGAGATAAATCCTATAATCTCACTGATAAACAACATAATATTAGGCCATTACCATATGTTTCAGGGCCTTTTTTCCCATTTTGTTCTTTTTTTGTTCATTGTATTCACTGTGCATAAATTTAAAAATATAGTGGTATTATTGTATAATTAACAAGATTAAGATGCATTTGTTGTTAAATTTTTACTTTTTGATTAAAGTTTAAGATTAATTTATTATTTTCAGCTGCCATAATATTTAATGTTCTGTATATCCTTCATCTGGGATTTTATGGTAGTTTTTACAGATAGGCATCGATTTTAACATTTTACCTACCCTATACCATGAAAAAACGTGCAATAATTGGATTAACCCCCTTTGAAAAACCCGATGTATCGCTTGCACTTGATTTGCATCACGCGGGAGCTTTTCCTGTACTGAGTCTCGGACTCGATAAAACCACCGCCGAAGAAGCACTTGAAAATTTAGTAAGCCGTGGCTTAATCGATTTTGGTGTTTGTTTTGTTTCGGCAGATCTGGCTGCTATCAAACTCCCCCAACAGGTGAGTATGATCATAGCCCCTTTTGGTGTAAAGATCAAACACCCGGAAAACACCCAGCTTGTTTATCAAATAAACGACCTGGATTCTGCAAAACTGGCAAAGGCTCAGGGCGCTGATGGCATTATCATCAAAGGTAATGAGGGTGCGGGCAATGTGGCTTATGAATCTTCATACATATTATTCCAGCGTGTTATACAGGAAGTAAAAGATATCCCGGTGTGGGTACAGGGTGGCGTAGGTATACATACAGCCGCAGCTCTATCTGCACAGGGAGCTGCCGGCATTGTGCTCGACAGTCAGCTGGCTTTATTCCCGGAATGTTCGGCTCCAAAAGAATTGAAAGAACTTTGCACCAAATTAAGCGGTACCGAAACCAAACTGATCGACAACTGCAGGGTGCTGGTTCGTCCAAACTCTCCTGCTCTGCCTGAAAATACTACATATAATGATCTTAAAGCTTATTTCACGGATCTTAATATTGAAAAAAGCTATATCCCTATGGGGCAGGATATCGCCCTGGCTACAGACCTGGTTAATCGCTACAAAAAGTTAAACAAACTGGTATTTGGTATTAAAGAAGCCATGTACGGTCACCTGAACCAGGCGCGCTCACTTAATGTGATCAGACCGAACAATCCTTTAGCCAAAGATCTTAATATTACCTATCCTATTGCCCAGGGCCCAATGACCCGCGTAAGCGATGTAGCTCCCTTTGCCGATGCTGTTGCAGAAGCAGGTGCTTTATCATTCATCGCGTTATCCTTATTAAAAGGTCCGCGTGCTAAAGAACTGGTTATGGATACCAAAAAACTCGCCGGTAAAAAAACCTGGGGTGTAGGTATCCTCGGCTTTGCGCCACAAGAACTGCGCGATGAGCAAATGCAATACATCCTGGAAGCTAAACCACCCGTGGTACTGATTGCCGGTGGCAGACCATCACAGGCTAAACCGCTTGAGAAAGTAGGTATAAAAACATTTTTGCATGTTCCGTCGGTTTCCCTGCTGGACATGTTTTTGAAAGAAGGCGCCCGCCGCTTTGTTTTTGAAGGCCGCGAATGCGGTGGTCACGTTGGCCCCTTATCCAGCATGGTACTTTGGGAAAAGCAAATTGAGCGCCTGTTAAAAGAAGATAAGCCCGAGGAAATCAGCGTATTTTTTGCAGGTGGTATACACGATGCTTTTTCATCTGCTTTTATAGCGGTAATGGCAGCGCCATTGGCGGCCAAAGGTGTAAAAGTTGGTGTGCTGATGGGCACGGCTTATTTATATACTAAAGAAGCGGTTATTACCGGCGCTATACAGGACAAATTCCAGGAGCAGGCCATGCAGGCTAAAGACACCGTATTGCTGGAAACAGCTCCGGGTCATGAAACCCGCTGCCTGAATACGGCATTCGCCGATTTCTTTAGCACAGAAAAAGCCAAACTGCAAAAGGCCGGTATCGACAAAAAAGAGATCTGGGAGAAACTGGAAAGCCTTAACGTGGGCAGGCTGCGTATTGCTGCCAAAGGTATTGAGCGCCGCGGCGACGAGTTGGTGACCATCGACGAAGCCGACCAGCTAAATCTGGGCATGTATATGATAGGCCAGGTGGCCGTGATGCACAACAAAGTTATTTCCCTGCTGGAACTGCACCAGGATGTTGCCGAAAACAATTATCTGCATATCCTGGAAGCTGCCTTACCTGCCGCACCTGAATCGACCGAGCGTTCACTTGATGTGGCTATCGTGGGTATGGCCTGTATTTTCCCCGAAGCAAAAAATATTGAAGAATACTGGCGTAATATCATCTTAGGAAAAGATTGCGTTACTGAAGTGCCTGATGAGCGCTGGAATAAAGCATTGTATTACGATCCTGCATCTACCGCAGACGATATGTCGCACTCTAAATGGGGCGGCTTTATTCCGAAGATCGATTTTGATCCGCTTGAATTTGGTATCCCGCCGCAGTCACTGGCCGCTATCGAACCAACGCAGTTGTTAACCTTAATGGTCGCCAAACAAGCTATGGAGAACGCCGGTTATGGCAGCGGAAATTTTGATCGTGATAATATATCTGTGATCATCGGAGCCGAAGGCGGTAACGATCTGGCCAACAGCTATAGCTTTAGAGGATATTACAAACAAGTATTTGGCGAGATCCCGCCCGAAGTGGATGCGGTCCTGCCAAAAACCACCGAGGATTCTTTCCCTGGTATCCTGGCCAACGTAATTTCTGGTCGTATTACCAACCGTATGGATTTTGGTGGCCGTAACTTTACGGTAGATGCTGCCTGCGCATCGTCATTAGCTGCTATTGATCTGGCTTGCCAGGAGTTGTTCCTTGAAAAATCAGACATGGTACTGGCCGGTGGTGCCGATTTACACAACGGTATCAACGATTACCTGATGTTCTCCAGCACCCACGCTCTATCGCGCAAAGGTCGCTGCGCCACATTTGACGGCGAAGCTGACGGTATCGCTTTAGGCGAAGGCGTGGCTATGATCGTACTGAAAAGACATGAAGATGCCCTGCGCGATGGTGACAGAGTTTATGCCGTAATTAAAGGTGTAGGCGGATCAAGCGATGGCAAAGCCCTTGGCTTAACCGCTCCACGCAAGATCGGACAGGTTCGTGCACTGGAACGTGCTTATGAACAAGCCGGTATCACCCCATCATTATTAGGATTGGTTGAGGCACATGGTACAGGTACCGTAGTTGGTGACAAAACCGAATTGAGCGCGTTGACAGATATGTTGAATCAATCAGGTGCCCTTGCGGGTCAAACACACCTGGGTTCGGTAAAAACACAGATCGGGCATACCAAATGCGCCGCAGGTTTAGCCGGATTGATCAAAGCTTCCTTAGCAGTTTATCATGGTATAAAACCACCAACCATACACTTAAAAACCCCAAACGGATTTTACAATCCAGAGACCAGTCCATTCGCTTTCCATACCGAAGCTGGTTTATGGATGGATGAGAAACGCTATGCGGGCGTAAGTGCCTTCGGTTTTGGCGGTACCAACTTCCACGCCGTAATTGAAAGCAGCGGCCCTGCATCGGTGCAAAACCCGGCATTAACGTCATGGCCTTCGGAGCTTTTTGTTTTCCGCGGTGATACTTATGATGAAGCCAAAACAAAACTAAATTCTGTAAAAGCTTTACTGGAGATCAATGGCAATATCGACTTGAGAGACATTGCGTTTAGCCTGGCAACAGCGAACGCAAAACCAGTGCAACTAAGTATTGTTGCGGATAATGCCGACGACCTGATGATGAAGGTTGAACTAGCCCTTTCAGGCATCGAAAGCAAAGACACTTATATTGTTAAAAAACAGGAAGGTAAAGTAGCATTCATGTTCCCGGGTCAGGGAAGCCAGCGCATTAATATGGCCCGCGACCTGTTCGTGGTGTTCCCGGCCATGCGTAGTTTATTAAAACAGTACCCGGATTATGAAAAGGTATTGTTCCCTAACGCGGCCTTTGACCCTGAACTGATAAAAGGACAGAAAGAAGCCATTAAAGATACCCGTATGGCACAACCATTATTGGGTATTGTTGACCTGGCCCTGGCCAATTTCCTGAAAACCATGGGTATTGAACCTGATATGGTTGCCGGTCATAGCTACGGCGAATTGCCGGCCCTGTGTTTTGCCGGAGCTTTCGACGAAAATGAACTGGTAAAACTGAGCGCTAAACGTGCTCAATCAATCTTAGACGCGGTTGTTGACGGTGATGCTGGTGCTATGATAGCTGTAAACGCTACACAGGATGAATTACAAAAGATCATTTCGGGATTAAAAGATATTTACCCGGTTAATTATAACTCTCCATTGCAGTGTGTAATAGCGGGCACTACGCCAGCCATACATAATTTAATGGAAACGCTTAAAACGGCAAAAATATCGGCCAGGAAACTGGAAGTTGCCTGCGCGTTCCATAGCCCATTGGTGGCCAGATCAAAAGAACTGTATACCGAAGTGCTTGCCGGAGTAAACTTTAACGATCTGAGTCTGCCGGTATGGTCAAACACTACCGCCGCAGCCTATCCTGTTAAAGCAAGCGAAATAAAAGAACGCCTGACAGATCACCTGGTAAAACCGGTAAAATTTGTGGAAGAAGTACAGCAGATGTATGCCGCAGGTGCCCGGATATTTATAGAAGTTGGCCCTGGTAAAGTGTTAACCGGCTTAACCAAAGCCTGCCTGGGTAAAGATGAGGTATTGTTGTATGCCGAAGATAACAGCCGCAACAAACTCACGCACCTGCTTTGTATGCTGGCCGATTATATGGCTACAGGCCGTAACATCCATATTGAAAAACTATTTGAAGGCCGTGGTGCTAAATTGTTAAACCTGGACGAACCAGCTTTATACAAAAAGAGCGCCGCGGTTTGGTACGTAAATGGTCAGCACGCTATTCCTGCTAGCGGAAAGCTGCCCGCAAACGGTGCCTTACCTATCATTGAACCTATAAAAATGAAAAACAACGAAGTAAGAACTGAAACGCAGACCATCGTAAATTCAGGCGCTGAATTGATGATGCAGGAATACCTGAACAGCATGAAAATGCTGATACAGGCCCAAAGAGATGTTATGATGTCCTTTTTAGGGCAAAACCCGGGCAGCCCGATGGCTTACCAGCAGGCACCACAATACCAGCAACAAGCTTATGTTCAGCAACCTATCCCGGTAGCTGCCCCTGTTGAGGTTAAACAGGAAGTAAAAGCTATCGCGCAGCCTGTTGCGGTCGCACCAGTTGCAGTACAAAAAGATGTTAAACAAGTATTATTACAGGTAGTAAGCGACAAAACCGGTTATCCGCAGGATATGCTGGGTATGGAGATGGACCTGGAAGCCGACTTGAGCATCGATTCGATCAAACGAGTGGAGATCATTGGTACATTACGCACCGAACTGGGTGGGTTTAGCAACAGCGAAAAAAGCGAAGATACCATGATGGAGCAACTGGCCGGCATCAAAACATTGAGCGGTTTAGTGAACTGGATCAACGAAAATACGGCACAAACCACCACTGCTGCACCAGTTGCCGTTAATGTGGAAGTTGCTCTACAGGCTACTGTAACCAATAAAGTAAAATTTTCATTAGAAGACCTGAAAACGGCTATACTATCTGTAGTAAGCGATAAAACCGGTTATCCGCAGGAAATGCTGGGTATGGATCTGGATATGGAAGCTGATCTGAGCATCGACTCCATCAAACGGATGGAGATCATCGGCGACCTGAAGCTAAAGATCGGCTTCGGAAAAGCCAATGAGCAAGCCGATGATATGATGGAAAAACTGGCAGCTATTAAAACATTGAATGGTTTAGCCAACTGGATAGCCGACATAGAAGCAGAAACCGAGGGTCTGGTTACCGAAGCTAAAAAGATCATAGAGGAGCCTGTTGCCGAAACAACAACTGATGAAACACTATCACGCCTGCGTTTTGAGCTTACCCCTACTAAACTATCAACCGCCGAGGACGCTGTTATCAAAGGCAAACGTTTTGCCATCACTGATGATGGTGGCATACAAGCCATCAAGATCAAACATTTACTGGAGCACCGTGGCGCCATGGCCGACATCGTGTACGCAGGCGGAAATTTGGAAGGCTACCAGGGTTTGATCATCCTCAATATGTTCGCTTCGCAAAAAACAGTGGGTATCACCGATCACTTCGCTTTGATCAAGAAACTGGATTTTGAAACCGTAAAATGGGTTTACATCATATCAGATACCATGTTGCATCTGAATGAATTTGAGGACATCAGCTTATTAAGACGTTACCAGGGTTATCCGGGCTTTTTCAAAAGTCTTGACCGCGAGTTTGAGCAAACTAAATGCCGCGTGGTAAGTTTGGGTACGCCGATGACAGCGGATGAAATAGCTGATATCACGCTAAAAGAATTGCTTAATCCTGATAAACCATCGGAAGTGATCTACCAGGATCATCAAAGACACGTGATGGAACTGATCCCTTCACAGCTGATCACCGGTTTGGAAGAATCACACATTAAACTGGATAAAAAATCGGTAGTGATCGTATTCGGCGGAGCCCAGGGTATCACCTCTGAGCTAATGATTCACTTTGCTAAGGATTATCCTTGTACTTATATTCTGGTAGGTCGTTCTGCCGATCCAAGAAAAGCAGGTGCAAGCGCTGCAGATTTACTGGAATCAAAAGATGAGATCCGTGCGTACGTGATCAAACAGGGTGTTATTAAAAAACCTGCCGAAATTGAACAGGAAACGGCACGTATCTACAAAAACAACCAGGTAATGCGCACCATCGCCCAAATGGAAGCAGGTGGTTCAACCGTAGTATACAAATCACTTGACCTTTGCGACGAGCAACGCTTAAGCAGCTTTATTGATGATACTTATGAAATATATGGCCGCATAGATGGCGTGGTACATGGTGCCGGTTTACTGGAAGATAAATTGTTCCAAAGCAAAACACCGGAATCATTTGGCCGCGTTTTCGATACCAAGGTAAAACCATTGCGTATCCTGGCCGAGCAGTTGCGTCCCGAAACACAATTTGTGATCCTGTTCTCGAGCATAGCCTCGGTTTATGGTAACCGCGGACAAACAGATTACGCTGCTGCTAACAGCGTGCTGGACAAATACGCCTGGGCGCTCAACAAACGCATCAATGGTAAAGTAATGTCTATCAACTGGGGTCCGTGGAAAGGAGCCGGCATGGTATCACCAACCCTTGAAAAAGAATACGAACGTCGTGGCATAGCACTGATACCGCTGCAACATGGCCGCGAAATATTTTTAAATGAATTAAAATACGGCAAAGAAAGCCAGGTATTAATTATGGCAGGCAACAATTGGTAATACACCAGCCAAACCATTCCACACATGAAGAAAACCGATGTAGCAGTAATAGGGATGTCATGCATTTTTCCGGGAGCGGGCGATGTAGAAACCTTCTGGCAAAATATAATTAACAAAGTTGATTCAACTCAAATAGTGCCACCGGATCGGATAGATCCGGTGCATTTTAGTAAACAGGAGTCGGCTGTGGATCGTTTTTACTGTAACCGCGGCGGCTTTATACCCGATTATGAATTTGATCCGCGTCGTTTTGGCATCCTGCCCGTAGCTGTTGAAGGTACCGAGCCCGATCATCTGCTCACGCTCGACCTGGCCTATAAAGCATTGGAAGATGCCGGCGTATTTGCCAAAAACATCACGCTCGATAAAACAGGTATCATTATTGGTAAAGGTAACTATACCGGCCCCGGCGCAACCCGTGCCATTGAAATAGTGCGCACTGGCGAGCAGATCGCTTCGTTACTGAAAGAGATATTGCCTAATCTGGGCGGTGCCGAAATAGAAAAAGTAAAACAGGAATTCCAGTTACGCAAAGGGCGTTTCAGCGCCGATACCGCCATGGGGCTTATCCCCAACCTGGTAGCATCGCTGGTAGCCAACCGCTTAAATTTAGGTGGTGTGGCATTCACATTGGATGCAGCTTGTGCCAGTTCATTGATCGCTATTGACCATGGTGTACAGGAATTGAACAGCGGCCGTTGCGATATGATCATAGCCGGAGGTGTACATACCGGGCAAAATGCCGCTTTCTGGAGTATATTTTCGCAATTGGGAGCCCTATCCCGCCAGGAACAAATAAAACCATTTGACACCGGCGCCGACGGACTAATTATTGGTGAAGGCTGTGGCTTTGTGGTTTTAAAACGCCTGGAAGATGCGATAAATGATAAAGACAAAATTTACGCTGTGATAAAAGGCGTTGGTGTAAGCAGCGATGGCAGCGGCACCAGCGTGATGAGTCCGGCGGTAAAAGGGCAGCTTAAAGCTATTGAACAAGCCTGGGAAAATGCCGGTGTACCCATAAATGAAATTGGTTACCTGGAAGCACACGGTACAGGAACCCCATTGGGCGATAAAACCGAACTGCAAACCCTGGCCCAATTTTTCGGTCACCACCCCGAATTGCCTGACGCAGGTATCGGATCGGTAAAATCAAATATCGGTCATGCTATGCCAGCTGCGGGTATCGCGGGTTTTATCAAAACCTGTTTGGCTTTGTATCATGATACCTTGCCACCAACCTTGCATTGCGAAACGCCTTTGGCTCAAATGGAAAAAACGCGATTTTCGCCGGTGCAAATCTCACGCAACTGGACAGAATCAGGCTTACCCAAGCTTGCCGGTGTAAATGCTTTTGGTTTTGGCGGCATTAATGCCCATGTGGTTCTGGAAGGCTTTAACTCCCCTAAAAAAGACGAAGTTTTACTGCTTGCCCGGGAAACGCACGAAGCATTGATCACCGCGTTGGAAACAGAGGATTTTAGCGAAGGTAAAGGTAACTTCCGCGTAGCCTTGTTTAACCCAACTCCCGAAAGAATAAAAAAAGCGACCAAGATAGCCGCCAAAAATAATCCATGGCGTAATAAACAGGACATCTGGTACACTAATGCCCCATTGCTTAACGATGGCGGCAAGGTAGCCTTTGTATTCCCCGGTTTGGACGGTTTGGCAGGCGGCGAGGTTTCAACTGTATCCAGCTATTTTAACATTGCACCGGATAACGACACCAAAGCCGACGGTCTCTTGAGCGAGGCCTTGGGTATACTGAATAAAAGCAGTATCCTGGACACCGCTCTTAAGCAATTGGGTGTAAAACCAGACATGAACGCCGGGCACAGCCTGGGCGAATGGCTGGCAGCGCGTTCATCAGAATTGGCTGAGGAAAGCTCGGTACTGGAACTGTTAGATGTGTTGAATCCGGAGACATTTGAGTTAAAAGATTCGCGCTTTATAGCCGTAGGTTGCGGTATTGATCAGCTGGAGCCTATTATGGCCGGGATCAAAGATGTATACCTGTCCAACGATAACTGTCCGCAGCAAGTGATACTTTGCGGCAGCAAACCGGCGCTCGACGAGTTGGTACCGATATTAAAAGCTAAACAGATATTTCACCAGGTATTGCCATTTCAATCAGGCTTCCACTCCCCTTTTGTAGCTGATAAACTGGATTTAATATTGGATGGAATGCGCAATATGCAGTTCCGCAAAACGACTACTCCGCTATGGTCGGCTACCACACTGGAACTTTACCCGGAGGGTTTTGAGGCCATCAGGCAACTGAGCGCTGAACATCTGATTAAACCGGTGCGTTTCCGTGAACTCACCGAAAAGCTATACAGCGAGGGTGCCCGTGTTTTTATACAAGTTGGTTCCGGTGGCCTCATCGGCTTTATCGACGATACTTTAAAAGGCAAAAGCTTTAGTACTATAGCGTCAAACGTACCAACACGCCCGGGTTTAACCCAGTTACAACGCGTATTGGCAGCATTATTTGTAGAAGGTAAAGAGGTTGCGCTGGACTTTATGGGTCATAAACCAACAGCCTCACCCGTTAAAACAAAAGGTATTAAACTGGAGTTGGGCTCGCCTATCGTACACAACCTGGCTGGGCTTAAAAATCTTGCCATCGTTAAACAACAAGCACCGGTAAAACATGAAGCCATGCTGGTTGACGTAGCCGACCCGATCATGCGGGCCTTCAGCGAAAACGTGGCCGAAATGGTAAGCATCCAGAACGAAATGATGCAGCTTTTCCAGAACAGGCCCGCACAACCGGCTGCGAGGACGACGACATCACTACCTGTTTCTACACCTCCGCCACCTGTAACACCACCGCAAACGGTGACTAATGCTCCGGCAAAGCGGGTTCCGTTTTCGAAACAACTGGACGTTAGCCTGGATAATTGTCCTTATCTGATAGATCACTCCCTGCTTCGTCAGCCCAAAGGCTGGCATTGTGTAGAGGATATGGATCCGGTGATACCGATGACCATGATATTTGAAATGTTTGGTGAAATAGCTGCCGAACAATCACCCGGCGAACAGGTGCAAAAGATCATGAACATTAAGGTGTTCCAATGGATGAACGTAGTAAAACCCTTCCGTGAAACCGTAACGGGCGAATGGAAAGATCAGCAACGCGTTTATCTTGACCTGGATAAGTTTGCCAATGCCGAAGTACAACTGGCGCGTGAACTTAGTCCGGCACCAGACAGGCATTTTGATGTAGGCGAATTACTGGACATTCAGCGCACTGCCGAGCAGATCTATGACGCGCACATGTTCCATGGCCCGCGTTACCAGGGTATACGGTCGTTAACAGCTGTAGGCAAAAAAGGTATTACCGGTATTATTGAAGGAGACGCCGGTAAAGGTTCTCTGCTGGATAATGCCGGGCAGTTATTTGGATTATGGCTGCAATTGACATTGACCAAAGATCGTATCGCCTTCCCCGTAAAAATCCAGGAGATCGAGTTCTTCGAGTCTATGGAGGATCAGAAAGGTCAGTTTGAATGTACCTGTGTATTAACCGAACTGAACGATGAATTTGCCACCGCCGATTTCGTAATGAAACGCAATGGCAAGATCTGGGCTATTATCACCGGCTGGCAAAACCGCCGTTTGGAAATTGATGAGCCGCTTTGGAACGTATCCATGTCGCCATTGCACAACCGTTTATCGGAAGAGATAGCACCGGGTATATTCATGTTCCACCAGGCTTATTCGCGCGTGGTATCCTGGGATTTTATCCTGAAACGTTATTTCAACCAGGACGAGAAAAAACATCACAACACCCTGATGCCAAATAAGCGAAAGATCTGGATGATCAGTCGCGTGGCGGTGAAAGACGCGGTCAGGAACCTGCTTAATAAACAAAAACAACAAGCCTGCTACCCTATAACCTTTGAAATAAAGGCAGATGAGTTGGGTAAGCCATATCCAAGCGGCGGTTTGGCAGATGGTATCCACATTTCCATCGCCCATAAAGGTACCGACGCGGTTGGTATCGCGCAATATGATAAACCGGTAGGTATCGACATAGAAACGATAGAAGATCGCGGCGACGGCTTTTTTGATATGGTATTTACCGAAGCGGAAACTGCCCTCTTAAAAGACAAGGACAAAGCCGAATGGGCAACCCGTTTTTGGGTGGCCAAAGAAGCCTATGGCAAGTACCTGGGCAAAGGCTTGCAGGGTAACCCCAAGGCATACGTGGTTCAGGAGATCAAAGGCGACGAACTGCGCATTAACGACATTTATATCAAAACATTAAAACATAAAAACTACATAATCGGATGGACACAGTAGCATCAACAACAAAAATGAACAGGGACGAGATATTTGATCTGATGAAACAATTCATCACAGAAGTTATAGGTGAGGAATTTGTGGAAGAAATGGATATCACTCCAGAAAGTTCTTTCACTAAAGATCTTGAAATGGACAGCATCGAGATCGTATCTTTTTCCGAAAAAATAAAAGCACATTTTGGCGACCAGATCGATTTTACCGGCTGGCTGTCATCAATGGATCTTGATCAGCTGATCAATCTCAATTTAGGAATGATCATCAATTACATTTACGAATGCCAGTAATCAAAGTAAATAACAGGGATGTACATATCCAGGAGCTTAACAAAGGCGCGGCCGAAACCGTGCTGCTGGTTCATGGCATGTTCAGTAATCTCTCTGTTTATTATTTTAATATCGCGCCCATCTTGGCTGAGCGTTTCCACGTGGTGATGTATGATCTGAAAAGTCATGGTATGAGCGAGCGCACACTCCACGGGTACGATCTGAACAGCATGACCGACGATCTGAATGCTTTGATGGATGCATTGAACTTAGATCGAGTACACCTGGTCGGCTATAGCTTTGGCGGATTGATCGCGTTAAAAATGGCGCTGCGTTTTCCTGACAGGGTAAAAAAGTTGGTAGTTATCGAAGCACCTGACCCTAAAGATGAGAAAGCGCGAGGTATCATTGACGATTATAGTCGCGAGTTTTTAGAGCACTATGTGGAGAATTTCACAGATACTACTAAAGTAAAAATGGGTAAGCGCCAGATGGAACGCAACCACCGGATGTATGAGTACCTGTTTTACCAAACCAGTATCAAAAACGATATGATAGCCGAAAAGGATTTCCTGGACGAGCCTCAAATCTCACTTTTGAACAAGGATACCCTGCTGCTTTACGGATCGGACTCCAACTGCCTGGAAACCGGCAAAGAGCTGAACGGAAAAATAAAAACATCAGAACTGACGGCTGTTCCCGGCGATCATAATATCCCGATACAGGAACCGGTACTGATAGCCAATATGATCAACACATTTTTTATGAACTAAAACCTTACCCGCGAAAACATCTACCCTATGGCAAAGTTTGTATTTATTGTACCTCCTTTAACCGGGCATATTAACCCTACTTTAAGCATGGGCGCTGTTTTATTGGAACGCGGCCACCGGGTAGGCTGGATAACGCTCGACGAATCATTAGCGGCCAAACTCCCCGCAGGTGGCGAACTGCTGCACATTAGCTATGATGAAAATGACCAACAGAAACGGGAAAGCGAACAATATTTGGATATTATCACCAAAAAAATAGTGTATGGTATTGATAGTCTTAAGTTCCTGTATGAAGAGGTATTGATTCCCCTTAACCGTCACAGCTATGACGGTATTGCCTATTTGCTCGATCAATTTGAACCGGACCTGGTAATTACTGATCACCAAATGTTTGCCGGCGCTATTGCGGCTACTAACAAAAAGCTGCCTTATGCTACTTCGGTAACTGCGCCCGCTGCTATCAAGGTAATGGAGGAGCTGCCCAAAATACATGAATGGGAAATGAATCAGGTAATAGGCTTACAGCGTGAGTTTGGCGTTGAAGCTACCACACCTATAGTTTGTTCTGAACTACTGACCATGGTACTTACGTCACAGGCATTTTTTGGCGATATGGAGTTAACACCCAACTTCCGCTTTACCGGCCCGGTGATCAACCGCCCGGCTACCAAAATAACATTCGACTGGGACAAGCTGCAGCAGAGCAGCAAATCTAAAATACTGGTGAGCATCGGCACAACCTTTGACCACGAGCATAAAAAGAACTTTTTCACCAAAGTGGTTGAAGCTTTTGGTGATGGTGAACTAACAGTGGTGGTAGTTTCTGACCCTGCTTTATTTGAGCAATGGCCTGATAATTTTATAGTACAACGCCAGGTACCGCAGCTTGATCTGCTGCCCCATCTTGACGCGGTTGTTTGCCATGGCGGTCATAATACCGTTTGCGAAACCCTATCCAATGGATTGCCATTAGTGGTTATTCCTATTGCCTATGATCAGTCGCATGTTGCAGGCCGGGTGGTTCGTACCGGTGCAGGCGAGCGTTTAAACTTTAACCGCTTTAAGGCTCACCATCTTAAAGAAGCCGTTCATCAGATATTGAACAACCCTGATTATAAAACCGCCGCTGAAACGATCAAAAGATCTTTCATAGAAGCCGGCGGAACGGAAACCGCGGCAGATATGCTTGAACAGGTCGCCACAAAACAATCTTTAGAAGTATTAAAAAACTAACATTACCATCTACCATGGCAAAATTTTTATTCGTTGTTCCACCATTTTTCGGACATATCAGTCCAACATTAAGTATCGGCGCAAGCCTTATAGCCCGTGGTCATGAAGTAAAATGGCTGGGTATTACTCCACTGGCCGATAAACATATACCCGCAGGTGGCGAGTTTATATACCCCGCTGCCGAGTTGGAACAATACCAGGACGAAATAAACCGGATCCTGAAACGCCAGGATGATGGCCCGGCCTGTTCGGGCCCGGAGGTAATGAAATTGGCCTTGGAGGAAACATACGTACCATTTGCCCGCATCATGATGCCAGGACTGAGCAATTTTGTGGATGCCTGGAAACCCGATGTGATCATTAATGACTGCATCACCTTTGCCGGTGCGTTATGTGCTTATATCAAAGGCATCCCATCGGTGACAACTACACCGGTACCACCAGATGTGATGGGTGATACGGCCAACAGCGCCCCTAAGATTTTTGAATGGCAGCAAAACCTGGTAAAAGGGCTGCAACAGGAATTTGGTGTTTATGGCGATGAGATCGTTATCCATTCACATAAACTCAATCTTGTATTTACTTCACAGGCTTTTGCTGGTTTTGATGAAGTATCACCGCATATGAAATTTGTAGGTCCGGTAAAAGGCCGGCCTAACAATGCCGCTTTTGACTGGGAAAGGCTGGCTAAGGCTACTACCCCAAAGGTTTTTGTGTCTTTGGGTACACTACTGGTTGACATCCGAAAAGAATTTTTCCAAAAACTAATAACCGCTTTTGCAGATCAACCGGTAACGATAGTAGCCGCCACCAATCCCGATATTTTTGAGGTATGGCCAGATAACTTTATCGTAAATGGTTTTGTACCACAGACTGAACTAATGCCGCACATGGACGCAGTGATCTGCCATGGAGGCTTTAATACCGTTAACGATACTTTTACCAACGGTTTACCCATGTTGATCACCCCTATTGCTTATGATCATTTTCACACGGCCAAACTGATCGAAAATTCAGGTGCCGGTGTAAGCATACGCTATAAACGTTTGCGGATAGCCGATCTGCGCGATACCGTTTTTGAGTTATTACAAAACCCTAAATACCGTGAAGCAGCGGTTAGGGTGAGAGAAACCTTTATAGCCGCCGGTGGCAACGATAAGGCTGTACAATTATTAGAAGATTTTACAAAAACCGAGCAAATACTTGAAACGATGAGTTAACCAATAGCCTATGAGAAGAAAACTACTTTTTATTGAACGTATGATGCATGGAGATGGGAACTACGCATTTAACGCGCTTCTACCGGTACGAGTACGCGGTAATTTTTTAGAAACGGACATTCGCCTTGCTTTGGAGGGCTTACAAAAAAGCCATGCCCTGTTGAATGCAGTGGTAGAAAATGACAAGGATGGGCAACCCTGGTTTGTAGTAGATGACAAACGCAAGGTTAAGATCCCGATACGTACATTGACAAGAATTGGTAATGATGACTGGCAAACGGAATCGGTAAAAGAATGGTCGGTACCTTTTAATAGTTACCAGGAACCGTTGATGCGAATGGTATGGATAAAGGGCGAACCTGTTTCGGAGTTTATACTGGTGATGCACCATTGTCTTTTTGATGGTCGTTCGGCATTGGTTATCCTGGAAGAGTTTTTACAACTATTGGATGACCCGGGTACCCACATTGCAGCCGAATTACCTATAACAGGTATTGCGGGTGTTGTTCCGCCTGAAATGCTGAATAACAAAGTACACAAAGTTATAGCCAAGATGGTGGTAGGCGTAGCGTCATTAACCTTATCGCTGATGCCATCCAAAGATGAACCAGTGGAACGAAAAAAGGATTACCTGATACATTGGAGACTGAATGAAGAGATCAGTTCGGCCCTGCTGACCTGTTGTAAAACAGAAGACATCAGGGTAAACACTATCATGTGTGCCATAATTCTGGATGCCTTTAAACAGGTTAGGCAAGAAAAGGCATTGAATAAAATAATGTGCCCGGTTGATATCCGCAATTTTAACCCGCAGATAAAAAAGAACAACATCTTTGCATTTGCTTTAATGATACTGGTATCGGCTTATCCGGGTCTTGGTTTTTTCAGCAATGCGAGGGCCATGCAACAGGATATTGAGAACAAAATGGCCAAACTTGATCCCTATAAGATCATCATGCTATTAGAGGCCGCTCATGGATCGCTGCACAAAATAGTGCGATTTTTAAGGAAGCAGAAAGCCAGTAATGACTGCATGTTTTCTAATTTGGGTAAGGTGGATATTCCGCGGCTATATAAACAATTTGAAGTGGAAACCATATTTAGTCCGTCGGTTATGGTACCAGAAGGGCATGCTACCGCGTTTACGGCCTCTACTTATTGCGGACAAATGGATTTTTCTTTCATCAGCAATGAAGGGAGCCTGCCTTATGAAGATGCCTGGGCTATTAAAGATAAAATGATGGAAACAATTACATCATTAACAGGAACTGAAGAACTTAGTCTGGTATGAGAAGGAAATTATTATTTGGTGAAAGAATGCTGCACGGCGACGGTACACTGCCTTTTAACGGCGTGATACCATTCAGGCTGCGTGGTGTTTTTGCTGAGGCTGATCTGCATTACGCTTTAGGAAAAGTGCAGGAAAAACATCCCTGGCTGAATGCCTTTGTGCAAAATGACGATAAACAAAGGCCATGGTTTATCATCGATGAAGCAAAACCGGTTAAGATCCCGGTAAGAATAGAGAACCGGTTAAGTGATAACGATTGGCAAACAGAGTCGCACAGAGAGTTACTTACACCGTTTGATACAGCTAAAGGCCCTCTCTTACGCCTGGTATGGATAAAAGGTGAAACAGTATCTGACATGATCATTACTATCCATCATTGCTTATGCGATGGAGGTTCAGCCATGAGCATATTAGCCGAATTGCTACAGCTTTTGGATGATCCGACTGCGGATATCGGCAAAGAAGACCCGATAAAAGGTGTGGAAGATATTATTCCACCAGCTATTTTGAATAACAAAGCGAAACAGATAAAGGCTAAACTGATTGGTGGTTTGGCCGCGGTAGTTTTGAAGCTGATGCCGGTAAAGAAAAATCCGGTTGACAGAAAAAGAGATTACCTGATCCACTGGAAATTTGACGAAGACTTGAGTAAAGAGCTCATCCTTTATTGTAAATCGGCAGGTATTACGGTAAATACTATGTTATGCGGGGTGCTATTAAGCGCCTTTAAACAGGTTCGGAAAGATCAGGCGCATAATAAGGTGTCGTGCCCGGTAGATATCCGGAGATTCGCACCAGAGATCAAGAAAGACCAGATATTTGCGTTTGGTTTGATGCTGGTAGTTTCGGCACATGCTGGTCTGGATTTTTTAGATAACATTAAAGCTATGCAAAAGGATGTTGATCAAAAATCGGCTAAGCTCGATCCTTATGCTACCATGATGATGATGGAATCGGCGCACTCCGCCATGGATAATTTTACCAATTTGCTAAAAAACGGAAAATCAACTAACGATTGCATGTTCTCCAACCTGGGTAAGATAGGTATCCCGCATCAATATCGCTCGTTCGAACTGGAAACCATATTCAGCCCGGCAGTGATCGGTCCGCTGGGTAACACCACTACCATGGTAACATCTACCTATCGCGGTCAGATGGACTTTTCGTTTATTGCCAGCGAAGGGTTTATTCCTTATGAAGATGCCCTGGCGATAAAGGATAAAATAATATCAATGATCAAAGAACAGATTGGTAACATAACAGTAGCCGTAGCATGAAAAGAAAACTAATGATGGTGGAAAGAATTATGCACGTAGATTCTTCTACGCCGCTTAATTGTGTGTTCACCGCAAAAATAGCCGGGAGTATCAATCCGGAAAATCTTCATACAGCGCTTACCAAAGTTCAGCAAAAACACCCCCTATTACGGGTTCGTATAGATGAGGAACAGAAAGGCGGCCCCTATTTTATTACCAATGAGCATGTACGATCGATCCCGGTTCGTATTGCAGAACGGCTTACCGACGATGATTGGTTAAAAGAATCGGAAACAGAATGGTATAAGTTATTTGATGGCGACAATGTACCATTAGCCCGGATAGTTTGGGTAAGATCAGCCTCGGTATCGGAGCTTTTGCTGGTGATGCCGCATTGTGTTTGTGATGGCGGCACCTGTGTAGCCCTGCTTAGCGAGATATTGAGCTTACTTAATAACCCGGCGCAGGAATTGGATGCTTATACTCCTTTTAATTCGGTACAGGAATTAATGCCTGATAGCTTTGATATCGCTAAAAACAAGCGTAAAGGGCGGATCTATTCTTTTTTGGGTAAGCTATTCTTCCTGCTTAAAAATACCCGGAACAAATTTGGAACCGGTAGAAACTATGCTATTCACTGGAAGCTGGATGAGGAACAGACCATTGCCATAGCAGAAACGGCTAAAAATGCGGGCACATCGGTACATGCCGCTTTGTGCGTGGCGTTTTTAAAAGCGTTTCAGGAAGTAAGGGGTACTAAAGCCCGTGGCAAGGTAATTAGCCCGGTAGATATCAGGCGCTTTATTCCAGAAATAAAACAGGATACCATGTTTGCCTTCGCACCTATTGTGGAGCTAAGCATTGATAAAGATCCCAACAAAGGTTTTTGGGAACAGGCCCGCAAAATAAAAACCGATCTTACTGCCAAAATTGAAACCATGAACGCCTATGAAATGTTATGGATGGGCGAATACATGCACGCGACAGTAAACAGGATGATCAAATTTTTAAAGGCTACCGATGGCTCCCACGATATTACCCTATCCAACATGGGCCGGCTTACTATTCCTGAAACTTACCAGTCATTCGAACTCGAAACTATTTATAGCCCAACTGTGGCATTTCCATGGCGCAACCCTAATACATTGGTAACAACCACTTTTAAAAACAGGATGGACTTCACTTTCATGTCAAACGACAATTTTCTTGATGAAGCTGAAGCTTTGAAAATAAAAGCCGCCACAATAGACCTATTGTTTGCCAACTTACAGCAATTATCGCATGCCTGATAAACCAATAAATAAAACTACGTTACGACGGTTTGCACAAAAGAAACTGCTGCAATACATCATTCCTAATATTTTTTTCAATACCATTATAGCCTATGCCAGCTTCGCTAAATTAGGCTATACCCATTTGTTTGAAGGTGAACAAAGCCTGGCCAGGCTTACGCTGCCTATGTCATTATTTTTACCCTTTATACTCACCCTGGATATACTAAAAAAAACGATACTGGCAGTTGAACAGGGAGCCCTTGATTTGGCTATCAGTGATGATTTGAATAAGAACAGGTTTGCCATGCAAACGGCTATTATCAATGGTGTGGGTACATTATTGCTTATTTTAGCTATAATGTTTGTTGCACAATTAAGCTTACCTGCCCATTATAAATTCAACGGACCGGTAATGGCTTATCTGGATGGCGCGCTGGCGGCCGTTTACTCCATAGTTTTTACCTATTTCCCGATCAGGAAATTAAAAAAGTATATGTCTAAACAAACTGAGGTTCCGGTATCGGCCTAAAGCGGATCAATTTCCAGGTTGATTTTTATAGCTGGCCTGCTCTTTATTAAAAATATCCAGGATGCCGGTAGCTGACAATGGTTGGGCAAAAACCTTGATGCCATCCATATAGCCATGGAATATTCGTTCTGAAGGAAATTCTTCGTTGCGCCCTATTTGCCATTTATTGGCTACAGACAGATTCACCGGACCTTCTACTGTTGAGGTACCGGCTAATTTACCATCGATGTAAACAGACAACACATTGCCATTGCAAACACCGGCTATATGGTGCCAGTTTTGTTTCCAGTTTGCCGGGAGGTTTACGGTACAATCACCACGGCCCCAGCCACCGGCAAAAAAGGTAAGGGCTTTGTTATCGATCATCTGCAAAACATGGGTATCACCTTTGGTGAACATATCCACCAATCCGGTTTCTTTTCCTTCAGGATAAACCCAGGCCATCATCGTGATGGTTTGGCCCAGGTTATCCAGGCTCGGTGCATTAGGTACTTCTACAAAACAATGATCGCCCAGCAATATTCTTTTCCCATTTTCCGTTTCAACGGGTTTGGAGCGAATGATATGCCCATAGTTGCCAAATCCAGACTTGTCGGCAACAATTTGATCACTATCTTTTGCAGTAAGCGAAAGGTCAAGTAGTAATGATCCTGTATCATCACTAAATACTTTATATACGAATCTTATATTATTGATAAACAAACTTTTAACACCATCAACTTGATCTGTAAATGAGTGGTACTGAGCTTTATTTTCTCCCGGGGCCAATTGTACATGATCTGTATACAAAAGAGAGTCATTCAGTTTTACAGGTATAGCAAATGACTGATCTTTACCAGTCAGGTTTTTCACTGCATAACTTACTTGTTGTTCCTTACTACGATATATTAATGGTTTAACGGTGATTCCGGATATCTCAAACGGCTGCTTCACAGGTCCCACGGGTTCAATAACTTCAACGGTGTTACCACCCACACTATCCAATCCAAAACTTACTTTCCCCAGGCGGTATAACCTGCAACTGATAGAATCAATAATTGTGCTTCCCGGTGGAACAAGATAGTTTCTACTTGCGACCACTCGTCCACTTGCGTATACACTGATACGGGTTGTACCTGTTGATCCAGTGTTTTGTGCCGTGAAATGCAGCCATAACTGTTCGTTCGGTTCAACCTTGGTTTTCTGCAAGCTATAATTGGTCACTTTTATATCCGAGGAAGTTTTGGTTTCGGATAATACTACAGGATCTTTATCGGCGGGCCAGTTATTATGCGTATTATTATTCAGAGTAAATACCATCTCCCCTCCACTGGTAATGGTTGAATGAGGTAAAACCAATTGTTCATAGGCTTTACCATTAACCGTTAATGAGCTGACATATTTGTTCTCAGCCGATTGGTTTTTAGCCTCGATCATCCATGTTTTATGATTAGCCAAATGAAGCCTTACAGATTGAAACAAAGGTGCCCCGATAGCATATTCCGGCTTACCCGGACTTACGGGAAATATTCCTAATGTGTTAAATATATAAGCGCTTGACATCGCGCCCAGGTCATCATTGCCCGGCAAACCGTCTGGTCTGTTTTTATATCGGGATAGCATAATGTCCCTGCACCATGCCTGCGTAAGGTCTGGTCGACCGGCCGCATTAAACAAATAAGGAACATGTATAACCGTTTCATTATCAAATAGTATCGCATCGTTTCTTAAAGCAGAATCTAAACGATTAGAGAATGCATTATTGCCTCCCATCAGGTTCACCAGGTCTTTAGCATTGTGTGGCACAAAATAAGAATACACCCATTTATCGCCCTCTTTATAGCCCGACATACCGGGATTTACCTTAAAATCATTTCCTGACCGTGGTAGCAAAAACAGATCATAAGGATGAAACAGGTTCCGGTAATTTAAACCCCTTTGCTGCAAAAGTTGATAGTCATTTTCATTATGCATCACCAGTTTAGCATACTGCGATAAAGCCCAGTCATCATAAGCATACTCCACTGTGCGGGTTACTGATTCCGAATTGGTATACGGTACATAGCCCATCCGGTGATAGATGCTCATGTCTTTCTGCACAAAAGGCGAATCAACAATATTACTTTTCATGGCTTTGTAGGCCAATGTTTTATCAAAGCCGGTAATCCCTTTTAAATAAGCATCCACAATAATGGGTATCGCGTGGTTGCCCGTCATGCTCTCCGTAGGTAAATGACCGGTTTGCTTATAAATATCCAACATGGATAAAACTACATCGTTCTGCTTATCAGGATACAGCAAACTGAGCAGCGGGTGCAATGATCGGAAGGTATCCCATGGAGAAAATCCGCCATACTGGAACTTACCCGAGGCATGATGAACCGCTCCATCCTCACCACGATAATTACCGTCCACATCAGAAATTACCCACGGGATCAACAAAGAATGATAAAGAGCAGTATAAAACACAGTTTTATTGGCCTCGCTGTTATCGGTAATATCAACAGTGGAGAGTTGTTTGGCCCAATCATTGGCAGTACGCGTAGCATAGGCTCCAAAGCTTAATTTAGCTATTTCTTTATCAATATTGTTTTGTGCCCCCGCAAAGCTTATCGTTGAAGTACTCAGTTTAACTTCAATAACCTTCGATGTATTTGTTGTTTTAAAAGTAAACAGATAACCACCTTTTACTGGTTTCTTACCGGTAAAAGCTTCGCTAAAATTGATCACTGTGTTCAGCGCCGCTCCATGTACCACATTGCCTGAAATAATAGTGATATCGCCCGCATTTCCTATATATACCTGTGCCTTTGTTTTAGCGGGGAATGTAAAACGCAATATTCCTGTGCGGATAGAAGTGCTGACCTCAGTAATGATATGATTATCACTGAATTTCACTTGGTAATATCCAGGCCGTGCAACTTCATTGCGGTGTGAAAAACGGTAGCTATATCGTCCAGGTTCAAAACCTTGCCCTGTAGTTACAGGCATAATAAATAAACGCCCTGCTGAACCTCCCGGAAAACCGCTATGATGGCCAAAGCAGCTAAAATAATAAATGGATGAATCGGCATAATCATAACCGTTTGCACCTTTAACCCGTGTTTCCGGGCTGATTTGGATAAAACCAGCCGGAGCAACCGCACCGGGATAGGCGCCACCATCGCCACCCCAATGGGTAAGTACACCGCTTTTGGTAGTCCCGATGAATGGGTTTACATATGATAAATTCGAGCGGTTCTGCGCGTTTGTGTTTGAGGTGATCGCAAATGATAACAGCAATAGCACAACCACCTTTTTTATTAAGAAAGATGTTTTAAGCATACGTAAACTTATATTTTGATATAGATCTTCCTTTTATCCATCACATAACCCACCAACCAGCAAAGCATCATATAACACAACGCAAAAACCAAGGTACCAAACGCTCCAGGGAAAAGCGGTTGATAAAATACCTGGTTTACCCAATCGTAAAAACTCAGATTGGGCTTTACCCAAATGGTCGAAATAACAGTAAATAACAATTCCGACAGCAGGTATATCGCTAGTGAATTTCGACCAAAAACCAGGAAAAAATTTGTGCCGAGTTTGATGTTCTTTATTTCGATAGCGTAAATCAGCACAC
The DNA here is from genome assembly GCA_900068975.1 of Hygrocybe conica. NCBI lineage: Eukaryota > Fungi > Basidiomycota > Agaricomycetes > Agaricales > Hygrophoraceae > Hygrocybe > Hygrocybe conica. The sequence continues at coordinate 275,930 of CEMM01323134.1, forward strand.
CGATGATCACCAGATCGATACCGATGGTAAGCAGGGTAAATGTGCTTGTCCACAATTTTTTAGCCAGCGGGAAAAACTGGGCCCAAAACAACGCTATACCAATGAGGCAAACACCTGCTATCAATAATTTGGCTACCGACTCATAGTTACGTCCTTTCCGTTGTATGTACGCCCCGGCCAGGTAACCGGCAATAACGTTAACAATGGCTGGTAAAGTACTCAGCAAACCTTCAGGGTCAAAGGCTATTGGGCCGCCTTTGTCGTGGTATAAGTGCGCGTTGCCCATGATCAGGATATCCAATCGTGTACCGGCATTGCCTAACATGGTCAGCTCTTTACCAGGTTCACCGAGTAATAATAAAAATACCCAGTACCCCAGCAATAGCAAAACAGATATAATAACCGCTGTGCGTTTTGAGCAATAATGTACTATAAGCGAACCAAAAAAGTAACAAAGCGCGATGCGTTGTAATACTCCCATAATCCGGGTATTACCCAGCGGATTAAACACCCATCCACCGGCTTCACGGTGAAAAAAGGGGAACCAGTACATCAGGTAACCCAGTAAAAATATGATGAGTGTACGTTTGCCTATTTTACGCAGAAAGGCACTGTTGCTTTCAAATTTGTTTTTGGAAAAGCTTAGCGCATTCCCTACTGCGAACAGAAAAGAAGGAAAAACAAGATCGGTGGGTGTAAAGCCAAACCAGGCGGCATGGTCAAGCGGCGCCCATTGCACCGCGCCCGAACCAGGAGCATTTACAATGATCATGAAGCAAATGGTCATGCCCCTGAAAATATCAAGCGTTATAAATCTATCCTTTGCTAAAGCCATATATCTTAATTTTAATTATAGTTTTCCCTGGAGCGTGTATGTTACTCTACCGGCTTCTTTTTCTGATCTGATGCTCACCTTATCCGGCCGGTTACCGTTTTCGTCATAAATTACTACTTGATTTATACCCGTTTTTAACCAGCACTCCGGTATATACATGCCAATATTGCCAATTTTTTCGGGATAACGCCCCAGATTATGACCGTTTATCCAAACCGAACCATAACTTAAGCCGTCTGTATGAACCCGCCATATCAAATGTTTGCCTGATGATTGAGGCACGGAGAATTGTGATTTAAAGAATTGTGGACCGGCGAAAGGAGTTTTAAATACTAATTTATCCCAACCTTCTGCAGCGGCAAAATCACCCGGACCGCCAAACATTTTCCAGTTGTTTAATACCATACCATCGCCAATACTATTGGTTTTTACGGGCTGATCTATACCGCCTTCGTTAGAGTGGTTTTCGATGAATACAGTCAGCGTAATGGGCTTTTTAAGAATGGCCGTGTCATTAACTTCCACCTCAAATGGTGAGTTCCAGCCTTTATGTTGTGCCACCTGTTTGCCATTGATAAACACAGTAGCATCCTCATCCACACTTCTAAAATTGATCGTCAATTTAGATGGATTGTCTTCCTGAACCGGAATGGTAGTTTGAAACCAACCGAAACCCTCCTGCTTGTTAAATACATCGTCGCCAATTTTATATTTTTTCCAGCTAGTGGTGTCAAATACAGGTATTGTGTTCTTTACGTCGGTGGCTTTTTCGGCCTTAGTAAAATACCAGCTAGTTGTGGTGGAGATAAAGGGCCCTCCTTTTTTTAATTGAACCTGCCCCGACAAGCCTTTTTTATCTACATCGGTGATCGCTCCTACATATGCAGCCAGTTTATCGCGACCGTCATGTGCTGTAAACACCGCCAGTGTATGTTTACCTTTTTCAATATCGAACGTTACCTCCCCATCCCGGACTTTCCATTGGGCTGTCTTCTTGCCATCGACAAACGCAGTAGCACGATCACCACCATCAACCTGCATGGTATACTTTCCTGATGATGGAACGTCCAACGTAGTTCGATACCAGGCATCAGCCGTCAGGTTATTATCAGTCCCCATCTGTTGCGGATCGACAGAACTAAACCAGTTGGTATCATCATATGTTGTTGAGGCGTAAACTGAGGCGTTTTTGTTTTGCCATGGCGTTAAAGTTACAGTAGAAACAAATGATTTACTCAATTGATATACAGAAGTTAACAAAATTGACTTACCCTCCAGGTACAAACGTACCGGGCCATCTTTTTTTGCCGTCAATGGATATTCTGCTTTTGCTGATACCTGTTTGTTTTGTGAGCTAAACTCTGCAAGGTATGATACACCACTTACAATAACTGGTGATCCTCCTGCTTCAGTTATCCAGGTTTTATCCATTATCGAAGCATCCCCTACTAAAACCCGAACACGCTGACCAGATACTTCAAATGTATATTCAATTGGATTTCCGGCCTGCAAAGCCGCAGCAAGATTGATGCTACCATCGGTTATTTTAAATCCTTTGGCTCCCTGTATGACAGACGGCTTTCCGTTTACCTTAAAATATAGTAGTGCAGCGTTCTCTTTATTGGCCTCAACCAAAATGGTTGTGGTATTGCCTTGTTTAACCAGTCCGTAAATACGTGTAAGCGCCCAGTTAAGCGTTATTACATTATTGATGGTATAGTTATGTACCAGCGGATAGATCTCGTCGCCAGCAACGGTTATATCAGTTACAGGTATATCGTTATCAACCTTAATCCTGGGCTTTATAATATTTTTTGTCGGGTTATCTAAAAACACAAGATCACCAATGTCGGCCGACCTTGCAGTTATCTTTAAACTGCTATCCACAGCAATATCTTTATAAGCTGCAGTAGCATCGGTACAATTCTCCAATATATCCTGAAAACTACGGGCAAATAGCGCCGCGCGTTTAAAACCGTAATAGATTGGCCTAAGATCACCAGCCTGACCAACCGCCGAACCATAATCATATGATGCAGCGTCCTCGTCATTATTAGTATATTCAAAATTCGATCCACCGTGGGCCATATAGTAATTATATCCACCGCCGCCATGCGCTATGATCTTCCAGGTACGACGGGCATATACCGCGGAGTCTGTTGGCTTTGCACCGTATTGAGAGTACCATACACTCCAAAATTCTGTAGAAAACCAGGGATTAGGGCGTTTAGAATCATCCAGCGTGCCATCACCTGCAGGATCACTTGCATGGTGCAGACCGCTAAAGAAGTATGGTACCTGTAAACCCAAACTCAGCGCTTTGTTTTGCAGGTGTTTAAAGTAATTATCGGGTACAACAGTTCCCCAGCCATTATTATGCTCATTCTCCAGTTGCACCATTACTACCGGACCGCCTTTATTAATTTGTTGATTAAAAACTATGGGCAATAATTTATCAAAAAAACGGTCGACATATTTTTCGAACTCTTCGTTATCTTCCCGAACACGCAGCCCAGGCTTAAACTTAAGCCACAGTGGATAGCCACCCAGATCCCACTCGGCGCAGGCATAAGGGCCTACCCGGGCAATGGCATACATATCCAGACTTTTTACTATCGATAAAAACGCATTCAGGTCATGGTCGCCGGTAAAATCAAATTTCCCTTCACGCGGTTCATGAAAGTTCCAGAAGGAGTACACTTCCACGCAATTAAAGCCAGCACGCTTTAAACGCAGCAACCTGTCGCGCCACAATTGATGTGGAACCCGCCCATAATCCATTCCGCCGGAGGCCAGGAACACGCGTTTTCCATTGATTAAAAAACCTTTGCTATCAAAATTGATAAAGGGCTTAGCTACTTCATGAGCAGGGAATATATGATCATTCATAGCCTGCCCATAGCCTTTGCTACAACAAAGCGCGAGTAAAAATATGAAGTAAATACGCCTCATTACTGTTTGATATACGCTTGTTGAATAATGGTATGATATTTTTCGAATAACCGTTTTGAAAGTTCAACAGCATTGCCTTTGGTTGCATCAGGATAAGCATTATCATGCTTGTTTACCCATTGCCATTCCCAGTCTTTCACTTGCTTGTCAAAAGTAAGTTCGTCGAATGAAGTGCCTGAGGCCATGGATTTATTAAGCTGATCAAAAAACAGCTCCCAACGGGGTTTATAATATCCTTTGATCAAGCCGGCCCATTGGCGGTTGGAGTATTCACGCAAGCCGCTTTCCTTATCACCCCAAAGGGTAACCAGATCGCGGGCGTTAAATTCATATAGGTTCTTTTCTTTTTCGGTGATGCCATTTGCTCTTGCCTCAGCGATCCATTTACCCAACAGGAAATCTTTTCGGGTGCTTAACAGTGCATCCATATCATCCATCAATTGTAAAAACTGGTTACTATAAAGCTTAAATTGTTCCTTATCTCCAGTTTGGTATGCTTTTACCATTTGCTGCTGCAATGGACTTGCATAATTTGCCAGTACCTGGCGTGTAATATCAACCAGGTCATACTGGAAACCATCGCTTTGTTTCAGGCTATCTGAGGCATTCACAAACAGGCTCCAGGCTTTAAACAATTCTGCAGGGTCATAGTCCAGTTTAGTTAGTACCCTGTCGATGGTCTTCTTGAATGTTGGTCGCGCCACGATAATAGATTCAGGGCCACCTTCAGTTAAGCCCCCAGAATAGACGGTGTTTAATAAAATATGCCACGCCTCGTTGATCTGGGTGTTGCTTTGACCATAACGTCTTTGAGCATAATTTACAAGCCATTTATCAGCATCTATCGGGGTATCATTCCAAACATTCTCCAGCATGAGCGCAAATAGCGCCGGATTCTGTTCGATGCCTTCAGGGGTAATGCCTATACCACGCATATTTTTTGATTCTGGATCATGCAGTGCTATCGCGGGATCGGCGGCTACATGGCGCATACGACCGAACAGACTGATATTACCGCCAAAATTTTGCAGCATGCTCCAGATCCAGGGTTTACCGTAATAGGCTTCGGTACGGTTCCAAACCGGGTGGGCATCGCTATACAGATCTAAAACGATCATTTGTTCATTAGGCACCGCGTTGAGCAGCGCCTTGATCTGCTGCGGCTGCCAGAATTTGTTGTTATAATGGAACATCCAGCCTTGCATCACCCAAATTGCTTTGGGATCTGCTGCGGCCATGGAATTAAAAACCTTTTTACTCATACCATCCAAATAGGTAGAATCATTTGTTGGCGGCACATTTTCATTAAAAGTATCGGCCGAGTACAGATGATCTGTACCAAACTCTTGGGTTTGTGCCTCTATATATTTTTTACCGATAGCTTCAAACATCGGGTCGTCTGGATCAAGGATATATACATCGGGAAAACCGGCATCCCAGTTGGTTTTTTTAACCTTGGCACCGGGGAATTTATCTTTAAATGATGGAGGTACGTGACCTGTAAATGATGACAACACAGGTTTCATACCAAAGGAGCGCTCACGCTCCAGTATTTTCTTTTGCAATTCTTTATGGGAGTCCATCCAATGCTGTGGCAGCGGACCACCCCAGGCATCAATGTTACCCATCCAAAACCAGGCGAAATACGCGGGGCCGCTAAAAAACTCATCCAGTTGTTTATCAGTAAAGCCCATGCTTTTGTATACATCTTGCCAAACGGCTTCTTCACCGGTTATGGCCAGCGGCAGGTTAATGCCGTTTAATGCCATCCAGTCAATTTCTTTTTGCCATCGGTTCCAATCCCACCAGGCCATAGAATAATTGTAGGTACAGTAATTTAAATAATAACGGTACTTATATGGCGTTGTTTTATGCACCAGGCTCTTAACTACAGGTAAAGTTGCCGGTAAATTAAGATTGGTACCATTCCAGCCGATATCGCAAAAGCAATAATTTTTAAGGTAGTAATTTAAGGCTGAGGCTATAGACAAACCATTATTTCCTTTCAATATTATTTTACCGTCCCTGCTGTCAAGTTCAAAAACATCTTTATCATTTTGCTGTGGAATAGCTTCTATAATAAACGAACCGCTTTTGCCGGGGATAACCCGTTCAATAAAGGCGTATGATGCCTTTTGATCAACCTGGGCACCGACTTTTAGGCCAAATGCCATAACAACAAGTACAAGTAAATACTTTCTCATTTAATAGTTTATTGAATAAAAATTATGAAGATATTAAAGCAAGCGTAACCAGGCAATTATAAAACACCGGCAATCAGAACAAAGTATTCCGCAAGAGAACTTTTTATCCTGATTACCGGTAGTTTATTTTATCATCCTTTAAAAGTTAGGGTTCTGTATCAAAACTCCTTTACTCTTATCAATTTCAACCTGCGGAAGCGGGAAATAGTAATTTTTAGGCCGAACAAATATGACATTCTTAGATTGATCTATCGGCGCTTTTGAGATAGAAAGATTGTATATCGCAGCGATATCTACGATCTTGTCTTTATCCCAACGCATCAGGTCCTGATGGCGCTGATCTTCGCCTGCCAATTCAACCCGGCGCTCGTGGATCAACTCTTTCATGCCTGCACCAGAAACTGGTTTTAGCAAAGGTGAAGCTCTATGCCTGATCTGGTTGATCAGTGCATCTCCAGCCCCTGCTCCTTGTGTACGGATAAGCGCTTCCGCTACCAACAAGTATATATCAGCCGAACGCATCAACGGTACTGCAAAAGTGTGATCGACACCACCACCATTAGCGGCAGTATTGAATACGGCATACTTTTTAAAAGCAAAACCTGTAGCCGAAAGATCGGCAGTAAAGGTTGTTAAGCCATTGCCATCACCCAAATCTACTTTGTCTCCAACGCTTAGCAGGGTTGCAGCTTTACGCGGATCATTAGCTTCAAACTCATTGGCAAGTCCCTGTAATGGCTGACTGAAACCGTATCCGCCCCAGGGCCTTGGAATGTAATAAACTGTAAAATCGTTTTGAACCACGTTTTGTACAGCCTGGATAGAGAACAGCAATTCGGTGCTGCTTTCGTTGGCACGGGTAAAGTTATCCTGGTAATTAGCAGCAAGTGCATAGGCCGGGTTTGATATCACCTTTTGACCGGTTGTAATGGCTTCAGGAAGTTTTTCCCAATACATATACAACTTGGTTAACAAACCTAATGCTGTTCCTTTACTTACCCTACCACGATCAGTGGCGCCATAACTTTCAGGCAACAAATCAACCGCTTTCAATAAATCAGCTTCAATTTGGCTACGAACAGCTTCAATAGGCGATTTTGCAACATTGAAATTCAGTGATGTATAATCAGCTTCAGTAATAATAGGCACATCCCCGTGGATGATCATCAAACGCCAGTAACCAAAAGCCCTTAAAAAATAGGCCTCGCCCATGCTACGGTTTTTTACCGTGGCAGATATGGCGGTTATTTTAGGAATATTAATGATACAGTTGGTAGCGCGGTTAATTTCTTCATATCTCCATTTCCAGGGATACCTGATAGCCGCGTTTGAAGCATCGTAGGTCAAGTTTTCGATACCTTCGTCCTCGCCGTGGTCGCCTGAGCGCCAGTAATCGTCGGATGGGGTATCAAATGTTGATTCGGCATGACCTATATAATCTTCTTCAGGTAAAATGCTGTAGATACCGGTTATCGCGTTAACGGCATCAACTTCATTACGAAAATAATTGGTAGAGCTGTAAACACCTTGTTGCTTTAAATCAAGCGCTTTTTTACAGCCACTGCCCATTAGGGCCAGTGATACAAGCGTATATAATATTTTGTTCGATTTCATGATGATGTTATAATTTAACTGTTACACCAAATGTTATTGTCCTTACCGATGGGTATTGAGCTACGTCAACACCTCTTTGCAAATTGCCGTTGGTATAACCCAACTCAGGCGTGTAGCCTTTATAGCCGGTTATAAAAAACAAGTTTTGACCGGAAGCGTATAACCTTACACTTTTTAAAGTGGCCTTTTTTGACCAGTTCGCGGGAAGGGTATAGCCAAAAGTGGCATTTTTAAGACTTACATAGCTTCCGCTTTCAACAAACATGTCGGATGTACGGTAGTTATCATTAGCACGATCAAGCGATAAACGAGGGATGGTGTTGCTGGTACCCGCGCCTGTCCAACGGCCTAAACTTTCGGCATACAGGTTAAACGGATAGGTTGGATCAATCCCCTGCATCCTATCGGCATTGTAAAGGCTCACACCGAATACACCGGTAAAGTTTGCCGAGAAATCAAAGCCTTTGTATGATATGCTGCCTTGTAAACCCGCGGTAACATTAGGGTTAGGATTGCCCAGGTTTGCACGGTCGTTACCGTCAATCAGGCCATCGCCGTTAAGGTCAAGGAAACGGACGTCGCCAGGCCTGATATTAGCCTTGCGCGAATCATTTTTAAGTGCCGGATCGTTATCAATTTCGGCCTGTGTTTGGTACAAACCATTTGTTTTCCATCCGTAGAACGAAGCTATTGGTTGGCCTTGATATGTTCTGGAGATTTCCTGGCTTGAACGGCCATATACTGTTGAACTAATAAAGGTTCCTTCTCCATTAAGTTTGGTTACCTTGTTTTTGATAAACGAGGCGTTAGCACCAACCGAATATTTTACCTTATCGCCACCCTGGTAGTTAATCTCAACCTCAATACCTTTATTGTTCATGGTACCGATGTTTTGGTTAGGAATAGCCACCGAACCGGCCGAACCTACAACCGGTGGCGATATTAACATATCCTTAGTGTTTTTGTTAAAATATGTAACGGTTGTATTTAACCGGTTATTTAAAAAACCAGCATCCAAGCTAATATTGGTCATCGCTGTACGCTCCCAGGTAATATCCGGGTTAGCGAGGCTATAAACTGCCGCACCGGTGTATCCGACACCGCCAAAGGTGTAGCCATTATTTTCATAAGTAGTGCCAAGCCTGATCAAACTTGTATATTGAAAAGGATCAATGTTCTGGTTACCCAGTTCGCCATACCCTCCTGATAATTTCAAATTACTTATCCAGCTAATGTTTTTAATAAATTGTTCGTTAGATAATCTCCAGCCCAGAGAGAATGCCGGGAAGTAACCCCATCTTTTTGATGGTGCGAATTTGGATGATCCGTCTGCACGGAAAGTTAACGTAGCAAGAAAACGACCGTCATAGTCGTAAAATAACCTTCCAAAACCCGATTGAAGCGATGATGGTTCTACCCGTACGCTATTGTTGAACTGGCTGTTACCTGTTCCAAGTACACGCTGATCTTCTGATGTATCATCATATCCTACCCTCCACGCACTAAAGCCATATGCTTTAAAGTTTTGGTAAGAATAGCCACCTGTAAAAGTTACGTGACTTTTGCCAAACACTTTATCATAAGTCAGGAACGACTCTAACAACTGAGATGACAGTTCGCCTTCGGTTTGAGTTAGCTGAGAGGTAGTATTTTGCCTTGCCTGGTTAACATCTGCTATGCTGAAATTGTAAGCACGATTTAAGGTACCGTCATAAGCATAGTTTACGCGAAGCTTTAACTCTTTCAAGAAAGTTATCTCTGCGAAGGCATTGGCTAAAGCGCGGTATTTTTTATTAAACCTGTCCGCTTCTTGTATAGTGGCATAAGGGCTGTTGATATCACCTAACTGGTTGGCAAATGCTTTTGATGTACCATAAGTACCATCAGGATTAACCAAAGGAATAGCAGGGTTGAAACGTAGTGCAGAAAAGATCAAACCTGTTTGCGAGTTGTTATTATCAAACCCAACATTATTAGCGTAGTTTAACTGGATATTTTCGCCCAATTTTAACCAGCTGGATACCTTATGCTCCGAGTTGAAGCGGGTGCTAAAGCGTTTAAAATTGGTTTTATCAATTATACCATCCTCATTATAAACCGAGGTAGACCAATAATAGGTAGATACCTCATTGCCACCCTGCAGGCTAACATCGCCATTAATTACGTGACCTGTCTTCATGATAGCACGTTGCCAATCGGTTCTTTGAGTAGCATAATAATCATTATTCCACGGCGCATCAATAGCTACCCCATCATTAGTGTAACGCTCTCTTTTTAATTGGTAAAGCTGAGGAGCGGTTAACAGGTTAAGATATTTAGTGGTATTTGAGAAGCCATTATAAAAATTAAGATTGGTAGCCAGCTTTTGGTTGTATGTACCTTTTTTAGTAGTTACCAATACAACACCGTTGGCTGCACGCGTACCGTATATCGCAGCTGCAGACGCATCTTTCAATATGTCAACAGAAGCAATATCATTGGGGTTTATATCACTCAAAGCATCGGGATCACTGGTTGGCACACCATCAACAACAATAAGCGGATTGGCATTGTTAATCGTACCCGTACCACGGATACGAATACTTGAAGCCGCACCCGGCGAACCATCGTTACGCACAATATTAACACCGCTTGCACGGCCATCCAAAGCCTGGGTTGCTGATGCTACAGGAAGGTTTTGAATATCGCTTCCCTTTACGCTGGCTACAGCACCGGTAACATCTATCTTTTTAGTAGTACCATAACCTACCACCACAACTTCGGTTAAGGCCGATGGCAGGGCATCCATCGTAATGGTTAAGCTTTTATTGCCGGCAATAGGAACAACCTTTTTTGCATAGCCAATATAAGTTAACTCCAGCGTACCGTCATCAGGCGCATTAATACTGAAATTACCGTTGATATCAGACGTAACACCAATATTTGTTCCCTGTAGCTTAATACTAACCCCAATTAATGGCTCACCGGTTTTATCAACCACTTTACCTTTAATTATGGCCTGCCGACTGGCATCTTCCTGATTGGATATGATCACCACATGATCATCACCCATTTTGTAGGAAAGTTTATTATCAATAAGGCTGCTTAGTATCTGATCTATCGTAGCATCTTTTACATCCAAATCAACCTTACCTAATTTTTTGATGGAGGTGTAGTTGTAAAAGAAACGATAATCACTCTGTTTTTGAATTTTGGTTAATATGCTGCTTACTTCGGTTTGCTTAATGCTCAGTGTAAATTTCTGTTGAGAATACACTGTTGCCGAAACTTGCATGCATGTAACCAGAATTAGGAGGAAAACTGCTTTCATCAGCAAAATAACTTTTAGACATACGGGGGCACCCTGAAGCGGAAATACCCTTCTTGTTTTTTTCATTACATTTGTTTTGAAAATTAATGGATAGAGTAAGTACTGTATTACAACACCTTACTCTTGTTAATAAAAATCCGATTTGTTTTTACAGGGAGGAGTGCCAGCTCTTCCCTTGTTTATTTGGATGTCAGGAATCTGATAAGTAATGTTTCAATGTCATACGCGTTAGTTTTAGGGGTTAATTAAATTAGTTTTGTTTCTCTTTTTTCGACAAATAAACTGTCTTCCCATCCAGGTGGTAATTAAATGGGGTTGTTATTTCAATGATCCGAAGAGCATCTTGCAGTGATTCTTTATCTAACAGGCCACTTATTTGCTCGGTTTCAAGTGCACGGTTTTCAAACACAATCTGCACGTTATATTTTCGCTCTATTTGCTTAGCAACATCTTCAAATAGTTCATTAGTAAACAATATCCGGTTATCAAGCCAGGCGGTTTCTTTGATCTCACCGGCTTTAACAGCAGGCAGAGTAATTACCTGGTATTCTATTTTTGCTTCTTTAAGAACGCCTGCAACCTGCGAGTGGGTTTGAGGTTGATTGTTAGCCACTAATAGCTTTTCGTTAGGTAACAGCACAATGTTTTTCTCCGGATTGTTTTCCAATTCAACCTGTACTTTGCCCTTTAGTAATGTGGTCTCAGTGTTTTTGTCGTTATTATAAGCCTTAACATTAAATACGGTTCCGAGTACTTTTACAGTCAATTTGTTGGTGTGTACCAGAAAAGGTCTTTTGGTATTGTGGGTTACTTCAAAAAAGCCTTCACCATTAAGCGTAACGTCCCGGGTATTTTTTGCGAATGTTTCGGGATAAGTTAGCGTACTACCCGCATTCAGTATTACTTTAGTTCCATCAGCCATTACCAATTTTTGGGTTGTTCCATAAGGAACCCGAACTTCATGCATAACCAATCTTGCAGCCTGATCTGCCTGCCGAAGTTTCCAGGTATACAGTAAGCTACCTGCTATACCTAATACCAAAATAGCTGCGGCTGCCCACTGCCAATTAAATAAAGATTTCACCTTATTTGTATTGCCAAAAGTATTCTGATTTTCGTCCGAGCTTTTTATTTTATACCAAAGCTCTTCAAGTTTTGTACTGATATCTTTTTGTTTTACAGTATCAGGTTGTTTCGTGCTTCCTTTTAAGGCAGCCGTAACCTGGTGCATTTTTTTTGATTCCGGAAATTGTTCAAGAAACGTGTTAAGTTCGGCTAATTCTTCTGCAGTGGCGGTTTTGCCCATACTTTTAGCCATTAACTCTATAAACCTGGATTTGCCCATAATAATTTGTATACCCTATAAGGACACACAACTATTTGTTTTTTCCTAAAAGAAATAAAACTTTTTTTTTAGGTGGGTTAATCGAATGCCAGCATTCTACTTGCCGCCAAGCGCATCATCTAATTTTTTAATAGCGATGGCTAACTGAGCAAAAACGGTTTTATTGGAAAGGCCGAGAATGGCAGCCACTTCATTAACGGAAAGATCATCTTCCTTAACCATTTTAAATATGAGTTTGCAACGTGGGGGTAATTGATTAACTGCACTCAAAACCCTTGTCTCCAACTCCTTGCTGATGAGTAAGTGAGACGGATCAACAGATAACCGGAAATAATAGGTTTCGGTAAGCTGAAGTTCCTTAATTTTTTTGGTAGATGTGTTTCGTAAATGGTTCAGGCAGGCGTTTTTTATTAATACATATAAATAAACCTGTAAATTCTTTATAGTATCCAGATTCCCGCGTCCGGTCCATATTTTCAAAAAAGCATCATTTACAATTTCCTGCGCCACTTCCCGATCACCTAAAAACGAATTGGCAAATTTGTTAAGTCTGGGCTCATGCAATCCATAAAGCTCATTAAATGCCGCTTCATCACCATTAACCTGAATACGACGAATATGTTCCTGTGTACTCACAACGGACGACATTTAGTGACAGCCTAAATTAATTAAGAAATGTTTTTGATAGGCAAATGTGTAAATTTATTACAACATAACAGGATATTATATTGGCATATTTATACATTAAACAACATTTCCGCTAAAAAAGTGGTTGCCTAATCATCGTTATCGGTGTCCTTTCCGGCCAGTTTAGCCGGGTATGCTTTTTTTCCTTTAGCCGCAAACCACAAAATACGGTTCATCACATCATCATTTCCTCCATCAATATGATCATACTCTGGTCTTGATGATTGTTGCGCATAATGTAATGCCGCTCCCTTAAGGGAGGATAGTTTAGGGCTAAGTTTATTTAATGGAATTTTATTTTTTAAGGCCTGATAGGTATAGTCTGATGGTTTATTGGTAAAACAATCAAACATCGGTAAAGCGGTTGCATCAATGATGTTCATTGGCGGCAAACCAAGTATTTGCTCAATGGAACGTACTATACAGGTTTGATTGTAGTTTTTACTCACTTTACTTTGCAAGCGGCTATAAGGACTTATCACAAAACCGGTAGTACGATATGCCGAAACATGATCCCAGCCAGCCTGTGAATCATCTTCGGTAACAAAAATCACCGTATTTTTCCAAAAACGGCTTTTTGATACTGCTTCAACAATACGCCCAAGAGCCAGGTCATTGTCAGCTACCATGGCATCTGGTGTAGGAAAGCCGGGGCGTGTACCTACCGTATGATCGGCTGAAAGTGCCATGATCATCAGCTGAGGCAGCTGATCGCCGGGCTTTTGCTCATACTCATTTAGTTCTTTAATAAAAGCAGTTGCTCGTAATTGTTCGTTGATCTTGTGTTCATCAGAACCAGGATAGTTTTGCGACAACATGGGCCGTACCCTGGATATGGTACTGGTGTTTTTGAACGCAAAAGGTTTACCCGCATTGTAATTGTTATAAATATCGCTCCAGCTTAGTTTTTCATCAAAATGTACAGCACAGGCTTCACCGTATATCCTTACTGTTTTGCCATGATCGGCCGCATTGTTCCATATAAAACCGTTACCATCATACACCAGAGCATCTTCCTGCACATGCGGATAACTGCGGAACCATGACCGTACACTTTTTTCAACATAATCGGTCACCATAGCTGCATCTGTCCATTGATGACCTTCGGCGGAACATTTTCCGGATGCATAATAATTATCGAGTAATAAAAAATTACGGGCCAGGTTATGTTGATTAGGTGTAACGCTATCTCCATAGATACATAATGATTTTGCTCCATTTCCTTCAGGCATATCGCCTAAAACCTGGTCATAGGTACGATTTTCTTTGATTATGTAAAGCACATGATTAAACACGGATGGTTCACCTATACGTTCAGGTACTGGCCGTGCAGGGATATTTTTCCGGGGTAATAGCTGGGCAATTTGTTGCCTGAAGCTCAGGTTAAGGTTTTTTACCTTTTGAGTATATTGCTTTAACTGTGTCTCACCGGGAATTGGGATAATAGATACCGTTGCTTTTTGATGATGCGAATTGTATGCCTCCGGGCTACTTTCACTTATCTCACCATCCGCCCCACCCTTACCCATTTCTTTGCTACTTATACGCGATCCTTCCCCTTCCAGATTGGTTACAAATAGCGTATTATTATCAACTGCAAGTCCACCGGGATAGGCTTCTGTAGGTATAAAACCCTTTACAGTACTATTCCCCATGCCCTTTGTTGCCGCTTTTGATCCTAATTTTACTATAGCAACCGCGTTGTCAAGCCCATTGGCTACATATAAGGTTGTACCTTCTTCATTAATAGCCAATGCGTTCGGTGTATCACCTATATAACTTTTTTTACCCGGATTTAACTTTACATCAATCGCATCAACATTTTGCAGAACGTTTGTTGAGATAACCGATACCATGTCGCTATTACCATTGGCTACATAAACAAATGCCTCATCTGTACTGCTAATTATTGCATTGGGGTGTAAACCAACTGGTATCTCTTTAATTACATCCCCTTTTTCTAAATTCATTACCATAACGGTACCCTGCGCGGTAGCTCCGGTTTTGGGATCAATATAGGTTTTGCCATATGGTACACCAGCAGTTTCCCTATTCACTGTATCAATGGCGTTAGGTCCTGCCCAGTTTGTTACAAAAATTTTGCTTTTAGCTATCACAATGCCATAAGGAGCAACACCGGTAGGCTTTGTCCAAACCGTTTTATTAGTCGATAGATCAATTTTAACCAGCTGATTATTGCCGTTTAAAACGACATATAGAAAATCTACACCATTTTCGTTGTTTATAGCCAGATCATTTGGTAAAGCCAAGGGCGATTCTCCTTCGGCTTTAAAAGTAAAGGTGTTTTTTATGCTGATGCTTTCGCCATTCCAAATTGCCTGAAAAACATACGATTTAGAATCTTTCCCTTTGCCGGCGGCCGCGCTCCAGAATATTTGTGTTTGCTTACCTATTTTTAAAACCTTTAACCCTGAATAAGTACTGGAAAGCCCACGGTACCGGGTATCCTGTTTATACGTCCAGCGGGTAACCACCTTACTTAATACGGTATCAATTAAAGTGATTCCATACCTATCCTCAACAGCTATAAGTTTACTGTTTGGTATAAGTCTTACATCCATGCTGTGGTTTTCGTCACCAGGATCACCAAATGAAACAACTTTGCCCGCTGGATCAATAATCCGGTTATAAGGCATTAAAACAGGCAATATGTTCCGATTTAACGTACTGTCATCATAGGCGCTATGCATGTTGGCCTGCTCATTATCGGCGGGTTTCCTATTATTGTTTATATTATGGCAAGCCATAACCGATATAGATAACCCTGAAATGAGGGTAAATATTTTGCGACTCTTGTTATTCATTTTTTGTTCCTGACCGGTAAAATTACACTAACACTTTATACTAAAAGTTAAGCGATACTAAATTATCATAATTGTTACTAATATTGTTTTTAAATAGCAACCATAACTTGATATGAACCTCAGTAATTCTATAACAAGCAGACTAAAATTTCAGCATGAAACAATTGGCGAACTCATTTTAAATCTTGATGAGCAGCAATTGTTTAAAAGACCTCAGCCTGATAAATGGAATATCCATGATAACATTGCACATTTAGCAAGATATCAACATATATTTATTGAACGAATCAATCAAATTTTAAATACTGAAAACCCCTCATTGGGCAGCTATAAAGCTGATAATGACCCGGAGTTTATAAGCTGGCAAAATAAATCTACAGAAGAGCTAATACAACAAATTAGTGCAGACAGACGGGATATCATACAATTGATTAATACTATCCCTGAAAATCAATCGGATAAAAAAGGATCGCACCCTTTTTTTGGAAATTTAAATATCGTAAAATGGACAGAGCGATTCCTGCTACATGAAGCTCATCATCTTTTCACTATCATTAACTTGGTTAATCTATAAGGAAGTAACAGGCACGCGGAGGTCCTATAAATAATTGACAACCATTTGCCGCCATGAACGGGCCTGATGAGCTTCGTTATCCCAGACATACAACGAATTATTAATGCCTTTCTCTGTTAACAGGTTACTTAACGTATAATTGTTTTCCAGTAAAATATCCTCCTTCCCTACTGTCAAAACTATATACAGTTGTCTAAGTACTTCCAGTTTATGCTCATCTGTTAAATTGGGTATATATTGCAATGGCATGTTAAAATATACATTCTCATCCCAATAACCTTCTAACAGATCTTCATAATGCCCTATTTTGGTTGCCAGATCGTACCTGCCACTCATGCCAACCACTTTATTGAATATACCCGGATGCCTTAATGATATGTTCACCGCATGATAAGCTCCCAGGCTACAACCCGCGGCAATTTTAAATGAATCGGGGTTTTTAACATCTATATATGGCATAACCTCCTCAAGGATATACTGCTGGTATTGAATATGCCTTAATATTTTTACCGATGGATGAAATCCTGAGCTATAAAAACTTTCAGTATCACAACTGTCCACGCAATAAACCTGGATATGCCCATTTTCAATTTTATGACGCAGTGATTCAATCACACGCCAGTTCTCGTAATCATAAAATCGCCCCATTCTTGCCGGGAAAAACAGAACAGAGGCTCCGCTATGGCCAAATACCAGCATCTCCATATTTTTCTGAAGAACCGGGCTATACCATCGCGTGTATTCTCTGTTCATACTATATGCAAGATGCCTCTATGATGTGATATTTATATTAATTCTGCATGAAAATTCTCTGAAAGCCGGGCATAAATAGTTTGTTTCCACAAAGCATACCCCTTTTTACTTAAATGGAGACCATCTGGTTGAAAATATTCTTTATCGGGATATCCTTCTTTATTCAGCATCTTGTTATATATATTGATGAATCTCCAATTATCATCCCGCTTAATGATCTCATTTTCAATAATATTATTGGTATACCGGAGTGAGTTTATGAGATCCCAGCGCGCTATGCTGGGTTTAATGGAAACATAGTAACAAGGAATAGAGCCAAACCTTTGCGATATTTGATTGGCAAGCTGTTCAAAAAATATAAAGATTTCCTCAGGATGCCTTCCATCACCCAGATCATTATCACCTGCGTATACAACGATGGATTTAGCATCATAAGGAGCAACAACACGATCAAAAAACCAGGAGCAGGCCGCAAGTGTTGAACCACCAAAACCCAAATTAATTGGCTTAAAGGGTTTAAAGTCGTCAAATAGCGCATCCCACAGCCTTATCGATGAACTTCCGTAGAACAGCGTTGACGGTTCATATGTTAGTTTTAATCTTTCTTTCTCAAGTCCTTTAACTTCTTCTTCGTACCAATACATACACTTAGCTATAATAGGGATAAAAGTATAAAATTACAGCTAAATGCCAATATATACCGAAGTATTGCAGCCCAATTATTATTTAACTCCTGGTAAAACGACTATTGTAAGCCCGTTTTATTTGCCTGTACCATTATTTTGCCGGGTATTATTAAACGAAGGATTTAACCTAAAATATTTGTTTCCTTCTTCAAAGTTTACCACATAATCCGATTTAAAATGAGTGCTCTTCAAATAATAATCAGTAGTTATAATTTGTGCTCCTGAATTGCATGCCGCAACAAAATCACTTTTATCATTTGCGCGGGCCTGTTCGGTATCTGAATCGGCACGGGTGCGGATGATATAGCCTTTTTTAACTAATTCCTTTATTTCTGGATCCTTTGGATTATTTCTGATCATCATAGCAGCCTCTGGATTGCCCGGATCTGTATTGGTAAACAAAACCCTCCCTTTCAAGGATGGATGATCTTTAATGTACAGATCCCGGCAATCCTTAGTATTATCCATTATAAATATAAACTTGCCACGGGCTGCTTTTAATGTTGGCCAATTGCCATGTAATACAGCGCTTTCCAATGTCGCGTATTTACCCCTGATCATGTCGGGAGTTATCAGGCTATTGCCTAAACCATCTCTGATATCCTTGTCCAGCTCGTCAAGTGTTTGTTCAGTGAACTTTTCTGGAGCAGTACGGTTTGGATCTTTTGGTTTCTCATCCTTAGGCTCCAGGGTAATAAAAATGGGATTATGATCCGGATGCGCATCAGACCATGTTTTTAACTGTTTTAAACCATCTTTAAAAGTTAAACAATGACTGCGAAAATCAAGATCGATGATATGAAATACCTTAAAGCCCGGTTGCTTCATTTCACCTTCGGGATCAAACGGGGGTTGATCTTTCACCCAATCCAAGCCCTTCGGATGCGCATACTTCCCGCCTTTCGAATCGGCATAAACATCAATCTCTAAATTTAACAATCCCATATTCAATTGATCTGATAAACCAATATGCTCGTAATCGATCTTTTCTGCAGCTTCGGGGTTTTGTTGCTGAAAAGCCTTAAATAAAGTGGGATATATAGCTTCTTTATAGCTATTGTGTGATCCTATCACCTGTATTTTATTCATAGGTATATTGTCATCACCATCACTCCACTGGCGCAGAGGTAAAATCAGTATCAAAAGTACACTTAAAAGGGTTTTCATATTTTTATTATGGAGTTGTTATTTTGTTTAGCAATTTACGTTGATATACTTTTTATTAAGGTGTTACAACCAAAGTTAAAAATTGTGTCAAAATTGCTTCTCAGATATTTCATTTAGATTAACTGTTCGTTAACAATGATAATAGCTAAAGGTTACGGAATAAAAATCAAACAATAATGATGATCTCAGTCAATACCACAAAAACCCCTATTAGTTTTATTTGTTTAATTTTATATCAACCCAATAACAAACCACTTGGAAAGAATTTCAGCAACCGATCTTATTTTAAATGACGATGGGAGTATTTACCATTTAAACCTGCTCCCCGAAGATATAAGCGACACCATTATTTTAGTTGGCGATCCCGACAGGGTTCCCATGGTTAGTCGTTTTTTTGACCATATAGAATTAAAAAAAGGTAAACGTGAATTTATTACTCACACCGGTAATCTTGGTACAAAACGGCTTTCAGTTATATCAACAGGTATAGGCACCGATAATATAGACATTGTGCTAAATGAACTGGATGCCCTTGTAAATATAGATTTTAATGAGCGTTTACTCCATCCACAGCTTCGCAGTATAGATATTATTCGCATTGGTACTTCCGGCGCAGTACAACCTGATATCCCCATTGATAGCCTGCTGATATCGTCAGGTGCTTTTGGCTTAGACGCACTTATGCATTTTTATGAACACCAGCTAAGTGATAACGACAGGCAACTTTTACAGGAATTTCATGGAGCCATTAACGCCCACTTCGATCTTAAACCCTATTATGCCCCCGCAGGAGAAAAACTGCTCAAACAATTAGGAAACATAGCTCCGCACGGTATAACACTTACTGCTCCGGGGTTTTATTCGCCCCAGGGTCGGCAGGTACGCGCAAAATCATCTACACCTAACCTTCTATCTATACTTTCATCCTTTAAAAGCTCTAATGGCTTGTCAATTACTAACCTGGAAATGGAAACCGCAGGAATATATGGTCTTGCCGCTTGTTTGGGGCATCAAGCGCTTTCATTTAACGTAATCCTTGCTAACCGTTCAACAAATAAATTCAGTAAGGATCCGCTTAACGTAATGGATCATTTTATAGAGTTGATACTAAATACGATTAGCATGTAAAACTAAATTGCTGATTATGGGACTGTTTAAAAACAATTTGAAAGAAGTAACAGCGACCCCAAATATGGGGGCATTAATTACATTCGTTTTTCTGGATAAGTAACTGAAGATTTAATAATTAATTACATTGTTTATTATTAGTTAAAAAAACAAGAAAACTGGGTTTACATGTAAACCCAGTTTTCTTGCAATATATTACCATAACTAACTTATTTACAATTAATTACAACAATGCAAACCATAAATTATGTAAACCATGTAAACCCAATTTTGTATGCACAAATAAGCTGACTTATGAAAAACAGGCTCTATGTATCAAAAATTATAATAACTATAATTTCTCTCTTTTAAAAAATTGTTGCAAAGTATCCGGGGCTGTCATTAAAAAAGTTTGTATGCCCAATTTTTGCGCAGCTGCCAAATGTTGAGGACTATCATCAATAAACAGTGTTTCGGCAGGATTAAGATTATTTTCTTTTAATACCAACTCAAAAATCGCAGCTTCCGGTTTGCGTTTACCTGTTAAATGGGAATAGTAAGTTTTTTCAAAAACATGATCATTACCATCAAAGCCGAAATCAGTTTTCAGATAGTTCATGATATACTCGTAATGGATCTCATTGATATTACTTAACAAAAACGTACGGTACTTATCCTTTAACCTTAGTAATAATTCATGGTTTCCGGCCTCGATCCCGAGCAGCATGCTGTTCCAGGCTGCATTAATTTGATCATTGCTGAGTTCAGGATTGCCCGTTTTTTGCCTGATATAGTCGCGGAATTGATGGGCAGTAACTTCTCCCCTGTCAAATTTGTCAAAAATTTCATCCTGTTGTTTATGCCCAAAAAAATCAGCTGCATTATTGATACCCAACTCTTTCCAAGCTGCCTGGCCCTTTAAAAAGTCAAGACTAAATATAACGTTACCGTAATCGAAGATGATATTTTTAATGTTTTCCATAAAAGCGTTTTGTAATTTGACGGCAAATATGTAAAATTGCACCCGCAAACAAAAACAAAATAACCGCGCCTATAGCTCAGTCGGTTAGAGTAGAAGACTCATAATCTTTTGGTCCCTGGTTCGAGCCCAGGTGGGCGCACTTCTAAAAAAACCGTTTCTCGCAAGAAAAACGGTTTTTTTTTGTGCCGGTGCTGGAGGTTAGTCTCTCACTATTTTTCCCGGTAAAAGGTGAACAATTCTTTTGACCGGAATATCGATAAAAGCTGTAACTTGAACTTAGTATTTTATGACTGTCAACATGCGCTTGCCGAAACGGACCTTCCCGATTGCCCCATTCCTCTTATTTTGTCTCTTTCATAGCACTCTACAGGGACAATCCGCCTTAATTCAGCAAGAACAAGACCGTTTACCTTTGATCAAGGACAGCAGCCATATGGTTAACAGTTTTAACCGTATCGGCATGCTTTATCACCTGAAGAATCCCGACAGTTGTTTTTATTACGGCATGAAGGCTAAGTCCATAGCAATACGACTACGTTATCGTAAAGGTGAGACAGATGCCGACAATGTGATCGCTTCGGCGCTTTTCTTAAAGGGTTTATTTCATGAATCCCTGGACTTGTTCAGCAAAACATTCGCAGCTTACCAAATGCAATCCGATACCGGAAATACGGCCCAAGTGCTGATGAATATGGCTACCGTATATTTAGGTATCGGGGACACGCTAAGAGCCAAATCATTTTCGCTCCGGGCCATTCAAACCGGCAGACAACTTCGAAAGGACAGTATTATGAGTATGATCTATGCCAATTATTGCATTGTTAACACCAACCTACCGAATGACAGTATGCAGTATTACCTCCGGAAATCTACCAATATCGCTGGTCGGTATAAAGATGAGCGGATGCTGATCGTCACCCTCCAGCTGCAGGCACAAAGCCTGCTTAATTGGGGCCGTACGGCGGAAGCTCTACCTATGATCCAAAAATCGTTGGCAGAATCCCAAAAGGCCGGAATGGAATATTTTGAAATCAACTCCCTGGGCCTGTATGCAGCTTATTATGAAAAGCGGCCAGATAGTGTTTTGCATTATTATAACCGGGCTTATAATTTGGCCCTGGAAAAGGGTTATGTTTATCTACAGGTCAAGATACTCAAGATCATCTTAGCCTATACGGAGTCATCGGGGAACAAGGATGAAATTATCCGTGTTCGTCGTTTAATTGCCGATGCGCTCACCGTCGAGAATGAAAACCTAAAAAAATTCATAGGGGATTACGTCCAGTATAATACAATCAGGGATAATAACCGGTTACTTGAGATTAGCAATAAAAACAACAGAATCAAGATCTGGCTACTAACCGCTGTATGCAGTATCATCGTCTTACTGCTGATCTTTATTTACCGGCTGTACAATACCTCCCGTCGTTTCAATAGCCAGATCAGTGAACAGAACAAACAGATGCGGGAAACGCTCAGTGCACTGGAACAAAGCCAGCAGGACAATACCCGGATGATGCAGATCGTGGCGCATGATCTGCGAAATCCTATTGGTGGCATCACATCGGTAGCCTCGCTGATGTTGGATGAGACGGGGCTTTCTGAAGACCAGCGAATGATGCTGGAATTGATCAGAACCTCCGGACTGAATTCCCTGGAGATGGTCAGCGACCTGCTGCAGGTGCATACCCGCACTGAGGATCTGCAAAAAGAAGATGTTGACCTTTCCCAAATATTACATTATTGTGCCGATCTGTTGCGTCATAAGGCAGAAGCTAAAGGGCAACTAGTGGAATTGCAGACCATGCCGGTTACCCTGCCCGTGAACCGGGAAAAGATATGGCGACTGGTGAGTAACCTGATCGCAAATGCGATCAAGTTCAGCCCCAGCGGGGCTCATATTGTCGTTCGGCTGGAGAAAACAAAAGAATGGGTTGTGATCGCGGTGGAAGATCATGGCATTGGCATACCCGCCGAAATGGGTGCCAGGATCTTTGATATGTTCACAGAGGCCAAGCGGCCAGGTACAGCCGGGGAGCAACCTTTTGGTTTGGGGCTGGCCATCTCCAAGCAGATAGTGGAAGCGCACGGTGGACATATTTGGTTTGATAGTCAAGCAGGTAATGGCACCACATTCTACGTTGAGCTACCCTGGCTAAGCCAGCCGTGAATTTGAGGCATATTCACTTCTGCTATCAAATAAAGTATCTAATTTTACGGTGACACAAATACAAAATATTGCCTGCTTTCATCATAGTTACATCTGCCCATGAAGAACTTTTCGGAATTGAAAAAAAATTTAAGGAATGACTTTTCACATCTAAGATCAGTTAAAATTGCGCTCCTGGGCGATACGGCCACACAATTACTAACACAATGCATCAGGGGTTTAGGCTTTGACATGGGTTTTGACCTTCAAATATGGGAAGCCGATTTTAATCAAATAGAACGGCAGGTTTTAGACCCCACAACTGAATTGTATGCATTTGCTCCCGAGATAGTTATCATATTCCACTCTTCACATCAATTATTAGCCAAATACAACAAACTAAACCCTGCGGAATATAGAGGTCTGGCCCAAAGTCGATTGGCATTGATCGGTGATCTATCTACTGCCTTAAATATCAATTTGAATGCAAAGATCATTTACTATAACTACACCGAAATCGATGATGCCGTGTTTGGCAATTATGCCGGCAAAAATCCATCATCATTCCTATTTCAGTTACGGAAGCTTAATTATGAATTGATGCTTTATGCGAGCCAACAAGCTGATTTTCATATCTGTGACGTTTCTTCCATTCAAAATCGGTTGGGCAAGGCAACCTTTTTCCAAACATCGGTGTATATAAACACAGAGATGGTGCTAAGTATTGATATATTACCATGGGTGGCCGCCCAAACAACTGATCTTATCAGTTCGATGTATGGCTGGCTAAAAAAATGCCTGATCCTTGACCTGGATAATACTTTGTGGGGCGGTATAATCGGCGACGATGGCATAGAAAACATTCAGCTGGGAAGTTTAGGTATAGGAAAAGCATTTACGGAGTTTCAGTACTGGGTAAAGAAGTTAAAAAATCGGGGCATTATCCTGGCTATCTGCAGCAAAAACACCGAAACAATTGCCAGGGAACCGTTTGAAAAGCATCCGGATATGGTGTTGCGCCTGGACGATATTACCATTTTTAAAGTCAACTGGGATAACAAAGCCGATAACATCAAACAAATTCAGGCCGAATTAAACATTGGTTTTGATGCCATGGTTTTCCTGGATGATAATCCTTTTGAAAGGGCTATGGTACGTGAACACATCCCTAACCTTACTATTCCTGAACTGCCCGAAGACCCGGCAAATTACCTGGAATATCTGTATACCCTGAACCTGTTCGAAACCACTTCGCTTACGGATGAGGATGCTGAACGAACCAGGCACTACCAAACTGCAGCTAAACGAAATACAGAACAGCGGCAATACGCTGATGAAGACGCTTTTTTGCAAAGCCTAAACATGACAGTAGTAGTGGAAACCTTTAACACCTTTAACACGCCAAGGTTGGCGCAGCTTTCGCAACGCTCAAACCAATTCAATTTGCGCACGGTTAGGTACACCGAGATTGATATTAAGTCCATTGCAGATTCAACCGATGCATTTGGTATTTCATTTACTTTAACCGATAGATTTGGGGATAATGGCCTTATCTGTGCTATTATTTTGAAAAAAGAATCTGCCGACGTACTCTTTATCGATAATTGGTTTATGAGCTGTCGGGTGCTAAAAAGAGGGATGGAAAATTTTACATTAAACACCATTACGGCTTTTGCCAAAGCAAAGGGATTCAGCTATCTAAAAGGGCAATACCTTCAAACACCTAAAAACGAAATTGTAAAACACCTCTACCAGGATCTGGGTTTTGAAAAGCAAAACGATCACTGGGTACTGGATACGCATACCTACACCCCCAAAAAAACACACGTGAATATTATTAAGTAATGGAACAGCCGCTCAACTATATCTATCAAAAAATAGAAACGTTAAACCCAATGCATGGCAAAAAACTCAAAAAGAATATCACTTTTTTTGACGCCCGTTATTATGAGCTGGCTAATTCCTTCTTTGTCAAATACATTAACATACTGCACCTTAATAATAAAACCCTCGATTACGCTATAAACTGCTATTTACAAATGATCGCAGATGTAAATAGCGAAACAGTTGAGTTTTTACGCACGGGAAAATATTCCAGCAGCACATTTGCTGAAGTGAATCAACGCGTGTATGCCCGCCCCGAAACCATGGAGTACTATATGCATGGCCTCATCATGTCGCAGTTTTTGTGGAAACATCATTACCAGATGCTGCAATACTTTACAGATACTTTACCACGGTACATTGATGCTACAAAAAACTATCTGGAAGTTGGTGTAGGGCATGGACTTTATCTGTCAAAAGCATTGGAAATTATGGATACCAGCACCAGGCTTACTGCTGTTGATATCAGCGAGACATCCATTGCAATGACCAAAAGCTTTATAAATGATAACCGGATAAATTATCACCTGAAGGATATTTTTGAGTTTGATAATCACCAGAAGTACGACTTTATCACGCTGGGCGAAGTACTGGAACATGTAGAAGACCCACTAAAATTATTACAAAAATTAAACACC
This sequence comes from Hygrocybe conica, assembly GCA_900068975.1. NCBI lineage: Eukaryota > Fungi > Basidiomycota > Agaricomycetes > Agaricales > Hygrophoraceae > Hygrocybe > Hygrocybe conica. The sequence goes on from CEMM01323134.1 coordinate 301,642, forward strand.
CTGTTGAGTGATGATGGAGTGCTATTCTTTACCACCCCTACCAACGCCCCCGCAATTGATCATATTTATCTGTTTAATAGTGTTGACGAGATACAGGATATTATAAAAGCAGCGGGATTTGATGTTGAGGCAGAATTGTCGCTTTTATCAGAAGAGGTGTCGCCCGAAAGAGCTGCCAAATTCAAGATAGCTATATTATACGGAGCTTTTTTAAGAAAGAGCCAAGTCTCTTCATAACTTTAAACAACAATGCACACATGGATAAAGGCGAAATATTAAAAACGGTAAACGATATTTTCATTGACGTACTGGATGATGAAAACGTTGTACTAACTTATGAAACTACCGCAAATGATGTGGAAGAATGGGATTCTTTAAACCACATTCAACTGGTGGTAGCTATTGAAAAACAATTCGGGATCAGATTTACCTCGCAGGAAATTCAAAGCTGGAACAACGTTGGCGAACTGATCGATTCTATAAGTAACAGGATCAATTAATAGCATATGAAATTTCATCATGTAGGAGTGGCCTGCAAAAATATCGCGGCAGAGATAGCCAGCATCTGTAAGATCCATGATATTGCAGTTATAGGCTCAACTGTTTTTGATCCCGAACAAAATGCGGAGCTGGCCCTGCTTACTCTAAGCGACGGGACCCATATTGAACTGATTGCCGGTAAACAGGTAGAAAGCTTTGTAAAAAAGAATATCACTTATTACCATTTATGCTTTGAGGTTGATGACATCCACGCCGAAATTGAGAGACTTATCCTTGAGCATGCAATGCTAATTTCGGCTCCCAAACCTGCAATATTGTTTGGTAACCGGGAGGTTGCCTTTTTGCAGGTTTCATATGGGTTAATTGAATTATTAAACTCAAAATAACATCAGAATGCTGTTTACCTCCATCACATTCGTTATTTTTTTTTGCTTGTTTTTTCTTTTATATTGGTTTGTCTTTAACCGCGGCCTTAAACTACAAAACCTCCTGCTCCTGGCGGGCAGCTACTTGTTTTATGCCTGGTGGGACTGGCGCTTTCTGTCCTTGCTTATTGCCAGCTCAATTCTCAACTACTTTTTAGGCATAGGTATATATAACAGCAAGCAGGAAAAACGACGTAGTTTTTTGCTATGGATTGGTTTGCTGCAGGGTTTGGGCACATTGCTTTTCTTTAAATATTTCAACTTTTTTGTAAAATCTATCGCCACAGTATTTATGGCGTTTAATATCAAACTGGATATATATACGTTAAACATCATACTGCCCCTGGGCATCAGCTTTTATACTTTCCGCACATTAAGCTACTTATTGGATATTAAGCATGGTAAAATTAAACCCAGTAGAGATTGGGTGGTATTTTTTTGCTATGTATCCTTTTTCCCGTGTGTAATATCAGGACCTATCGATCGGCCTAAAACACTCATCCCTCAGCTAGAAAGGCTAAGGACGTTTAATTATGCTCAGGCTACAGATGCATTACGCCAGATACTTTGGGGTTTATTCAAAAAAATTGTGATTGCTGATAATTGTGCAGTATTTACAAATGACATTTTCGAGCACTATAAAACCCTGCCGGCCAGTTCTCTCCTTTTCGGTGCCTTTCTGTCACTTATTCAGGTTTATGCTGATTTTTCGGGTTATTCCGATATCGCTATTGGTTTATCCAACCTCATTGGATTTAAAATTACACGTAATTTCGATACACCCTTTTTTGCCCGGAACATTGCCGACTTCTGGCGCCGCTGGCATATTTCCCTAACCAGTTGGCTTACAGATTATGTGTTTACGCCGCTTACCATTTACTTCCGGGATCTGGGAAAAACAGGGCTTATACTCGCCATATTGATCAATTTTACAGCGATCGGTATCTGGCATGGCGCTAATTGGACCTTTATACTTTTTGGCTTTTTAAATGGCTGTTATTACATCCCGCATATATTACAAGGAACCTTAAACAAAAAGAAGAAGATACCAACGGATCGACTTCTGCCGGAACTACCCGCTTTGTTAAATATGACCGGTACGTTTATCCTGATCATGTTTACCTTTATTCTCTTTCGTGCTGATAACCTGGCCCAGGCTTTTGATTATTACCACAGGCTTTTTTCACATTCACTGTTTATGGCTCCTGTCATTATCGAAAAAGTGAATACTGCCGCAACATTAGTTTGTATCCTGATCATGTTTGCGGCCGAGTGGCTGCAGCGCGACAAACAACATGTCCTGCAAATCGATTTTATAAAAAATTTCCCGGTAAGGGCTATTATATATTATAGCTTAATACTCATTATCCTCACGTTTACCGCCACCCAGAATAGCGATTTTATTTACTTTAAATTTTAACATGAGAGGTACGGTCAAATTCATATTTAAGACGCTGCTGTTTTTGCTACCGGTACTGCTGATTTTCGAGGTACTTTTTCGCCTGGGTTACTCCCCTATCATTACTAATTCCACCCTTCTTGATCTTAAGATGATCCGTTTGCAAAAACAGCATATTAAACATTTAAAAGTGATATCTATTGGCTCATCAGTCAGTTTGTATGAACTTAACTCGAACATCATCGTACACAACTTGCATGTGCCTTATTATAATTTCGCGTCATGGGGTTTACAGATAAGCGATATGCGGGCGCTGCTTGGTTGCTTTGTAAATGATTACCATCCCCGATATGTTATTATTGGCTCCTCCATCGGTGATTTTATATCACCATCCAATGATACTTATCTCAACTATGTAAATACCAATACCTTTATTAGAAATGAGTTCCCGGAGATCTTTTATTTTAAAAATTACAGCTCCATACACCAGATCATTCGCAGAAAACATACCGCCTTTCCCGTTCAGTTTGATAGCTGGGGGGGCGCCTTGCTTACCATTAAAACTAAAGATATAAGCCGCGATAAATGGAACGAGCATGGTATATTCCCAACTCAATCTACAACAGACCAATATCGCGAGTTGGATAGTCTGGGTACATGGCTTAATGCACAACACATCAAGCTAATTTTTGCTCAGGCCCCTATCAAAGCGTCTTATGCCAATACGGCTATATCCCGGCAAATTTTACAAAGACATTTTGATCAATGCCGGTCCATTATTGAAAAACATGGAGGCACATATCTTAACTACTATAACCCAGCTATTTTTACTGACAGCCTGTTTTTTGACCAATACCACCTCCAGGCTGCCGGCGGTGTAGTTTTTACCAAGTTGCTTATTACCGATCTTAAAAAGCTCATCAGGTAAACGTTTGACTAGATCTATACAAAAGAGGCTGTCAATCCGATTGATGACAGCCTTTTTTGTTTTGTTATTATTTTCGATCTTCTTGGGTAATAAACGGTGGATCTTTTTAGGATTGAATAAAGGCCAAAAGGTCCTTATTAATGGTCGCGGCTTCTGTAGCTGGCATGCCGTGTGGAAAGCCTGGATAAGAAATCAATTCTCCATTTTTTAATAAATGTATGGCCTTTGCCCCAGATATAGGAAACGGAACAATTTGGTCATCTTCGCCATGTAAAACCAGCACAGGAATATCCACACTTTTAAGATCTTCTGTAAAGTCTGTTTCCGAAAAAGCTTTAATGCCGTCATGGTGTGCTTTGACGCTGCCCATCATGCCCTGGCGCCACCAATTGTCCCGAATACCCTGAGATATTTTTGCGCCTTCACGGTTATAACCATAAAACGGGATCGTAAAATCTTCAAAGTATTGGGCCCGGTTAAATGCTGTACCTTCACGTATTTCATCAAATATAGCCATAGGGACACCATCCGGGTTGTTTTCAGTTTGAACCATCAATGGTGTAACCGCGCTGATGAGCACCACTTTGGCTACACGGCCTTTTCCCAAATTAGCCGCATAATGGATGGCTTCGCCACCACCTGTCGAGTGACCAATATGTATGGCATCTTTCAAATCGAGGGCTTTGGTTAGCGCTGCTACGTCGGACGCGTAGGTATCCATATCATGACCGCCGGAAACCTGGCTTGACCTACCGTGTCCCCTACGATCATGGGCAATCACCCGGTATCCCTTTTCCAGGAAGAACATCATCTGCGCATCCCAGTCATCACCAGATAGTGGCCAGCCATGATGAAAAACCAGAGGTTGTCCCGTTCCCCAGTCTTTGTAATAAATTTCGGTTCCGTCTTTTACTGTGATTGTGCTCATTGTTTGTTTAATTTAAAGGTGATGAATTTTGAATAGTTTGTTTGTGTTGCTGATACAAATCTGTTGCTTTTTTTTGCAACCCAACTTGATCTACATTAAGAAACGAATGCTACATAAAAAAGCCTTGGACAACCATCCCACCTGATATGGAGAAAAGTGGACCATGGGCAATATAACCTTTGAATATTAACAGAACTTTATCTTGAAATATTAAAATTCCTGACCCTGCTTAAGGGTACACACCATATCCGACTGTTCAGCAGGCTGATGATCATAACCCACCTATAGGTTCTTTAAGCACGTTTAAGCGATGCTTTAAGCTTTACAGGTACAGTGTTTATATCTGGTGATTCTATACCTGCTGATGATCCTAAGGCTCGGGCCTATATACATCAGGTTCGCGCCCCGAATAATAATCAAGTGGGTTGGCAAAAGCGTTGTTACCCAGGAGGGGTTAAAGTCCAGGACAGATTACTGGAGTTATTACCAGTTATTCATTTTAGGGTACTTTCCACTTTGATACCAGGATTTCTGAGGTCGGTTTGCTGGGAACCCGTATTTTTCGCGATACGCTTTGCGTTCAACAGTGAAATGCCACCAGCGTTTACTGTCATCGTGGTTTTCAATGTAGTGTACCAGCAAACGGTACGAGTCCTCCACGCAAGGATCTGCCCAGGTACCACAGTGTTGTTCAAAAGCATCAAAAAGTTCTATAGCAGATCTTCCTTTAAGTTGCTCCAACGCATAATATCCCTGGCTGATGAGCTCTTCGGCAAAGTTAATACCAAGCGATGGTATACTTTGAAATTCCGTAAGCGCTTTCAATTCCCTGGCTCGTTGAGGTGAAGCTTCCAGCAAGGTGGCGATCTCGTCAGGCGCATAGTCCTGCAATAGCTTTTGGCTTACCTTTTTAGTTTTAAGTATTTGCTTTTCCCCCTGGGTCAATCGATAATTAATTGTTTTTTTCATAGCCTTTCTACATAATTGATGATAAAATTCGCTAGCTGTTCCTGCTCCCCGACAGATAACTGGTCACCATCATAGATCCAATATCCCTCATCGTCAAATAAAATACAGCCCAGATTATCAGGCTTTTCTCCAAAAGCGGTATACAACTGATAACACTGGGCTGCTTTGCCAGGCGGATGGCCGGGTACTACCCGTATAATTTCATCGGGGCCATTTATGCACTTTACAAAAGCTTTAGCCTCCCGGGTCAGATAGCTATGCGTGGTCATTTTTAAGGATTATAATTTTTCTCAAAGATAAATAAAATACTAATATTTTTAGTATTAACTTTACGCTCCGTTATTTTATTTAATATGCCAAAAACTAAGCGGATATCATTAGTCTGGTTTGCAAAACCTACTCTACGGAAAGCATCTTTCATACGGGAGCTAATTCTATTGATAATGTTAACTTTGTAAATGAATGACTGAATCGAATCCCGCGATGCAATTGGCCTCCAGTTATCTGGAATCGACCCATACAGTTGTTTTCCTGACCGGGAAGGCTGGTACGGGTAAAACCACTTTCCTGCAAAACCTGAGGCAGGTTTCTAAAAAAAAGCTGGCGGTGGCAGCGCCGACTGGCGTGGCGGCGATCAACGCGGGCGGAATGACCATCCATTCGCTGTTCCAGCTACCATTCGGACCTCTTTTACCGGGTGGTGATGCACGACCAGATATCCATTATAGTCCCGAAAAGAAGGAATTACTGAGCAACTTAGAACTGCTGATCATTGATGAGATCAGTATGGTACGACCGGACGTACTGGACCAGATCGACTTGATCTTGCGTAATATCAAAGCCTCCAGTCATCCTTTCGGCGGCGTACAGCTCTTATTAATAGGCGACCTTTCACAATTGAGCCCCATCATCCGGGATGAGGAATGGGGTTTATTGAGCCGTTATTATACTACACCTTATTTCTTCAGCGCACTGGTTATGCAAAAGGCACCTTATGTCCGGATTGAATTGGACCATGTGTACCGTCAAAAAGAACAGGCCTTTGTGGATATCCTGAATGAAGTACGAAACCAGCAGATCAGCACGGAAAACCTAGCCTTATTGAATGCGCGCTATGTACCGGATTTCCGGCCCACCACTGTTGATCCTTACATTACGCTCACCACGCACAACAGTATCGCCCAACAGGTGAATGCAGAATTCCTTGGAGTCTTGGAGGGACAGGTATTTGAGTTTGCGGCCACAATCAGGGGAGATTTTCCCAGGGATGCTTACCCTACCGAAACGAACTTAAAATTGAAGATCGGCGCGCAAGTGATGTTTGTTAAAAATGATGGCTCGGCGGAAAAACTGTATTATAATGGCAAGATCGGCTCGGTTAGTCGCATCGAGGGCCATACAGTTTTTGTTCAATGCGGCCGGGAAAGCAGAGAACTTGCAGTTGAAGCCGCAGAATGGACGAATGTCAGATACCAGCTGGATGGCGAGGCAATTAATGAAAGTAATGCTGGTAGTTTCGCACAAATCCCATTGAAACTCGCCTGGGCGATCACTATCCACAAAAGCCAGGGTCTGACCTTTGATAAAGCGATCATTGATGTCAGCGAGGCCTTTGCCCCGGGACAAGCCTATGTGGCGCTAAGCCGTTGCCGTACATTATCAGGCATGGTCTTGCGTAACCGCATCGGAGCACATCATATTATCGGCGACCCTGCGGTTATTCGTTTTAACGAACAAGCCGTTTTGGTCAAACCAGATGTACATACATTACAGCGCGATCAGGCTTTATATGAGCAATATTTGCTCGGTGAACTGTTTAATTTCGTGCCTTTGCAAACCAGGCTCAAAGGCTTCGACATGCTGTTGCCCAATCTGGAAAAAGAGATCATCAGCGTTGCGCTCAAGTTCACTAAACAACTTAAAACCGAACGCAGTTTGCAGGCAGCCGTTTATTTTCTCGAAAAACTAATAGCCGCTACTGAAAGCCTGCACCAACAATTGCCCGGCATGATCGGGTCATCAAAAGAATTAGCTAAAAAAGCAGACCAATTGATCATTTGGCTGATGAATTGTATCCGACTGATGGAACATTTTGCGCAGATACCCTTTACTTCGGCCGCGTATCTGGAAATGATCAAAAATAAGGTTAAAGCAGACGACCGATCCTATCTGAAGGCGCTAAACGCCCCTCCAAATGAAAAACTGTATGAACAAATATTGAAATGGCGGGAGGAGGAGGCAGGTAAAGAAAATGTCATGCCGAGTATGGTGCTTTCTGATAAGACTGCGGTTGCCATAGCTGAAAAATTACCGGCTACGCTCAAAGCCCTGGGTGCGATCAAAGGATTCGGTGCGCATAAGGCTACGCAATATGGGCCGGAGCTGATCGGTTTGATCCGCAGTTATCAGCAGGAATTACAGGGGCCGGGGACCGAACAGGTTACATTGTTTTAAGCCAGGCGTTACTTGTTCAACATTCCAAATAGTTTTTGGAGCTTAATCACTGTTGGAATGTATGTAACTACAAACGGCAATTATCTGAAAACAAATAATTAAACATCAAAACCATGACTAAAGTTAAATTAACACTCTTGCTTCTCCTGGCGATATCATCAAGGTTATTTGCACAACAGGAAGCGGAGACCCCACAATGGCGACCGACCTATCATTTTACACCACCCACAAACTGGACCAATGACCCTAATGGTCTGATATACCTGAACGGTGAATTTAATCTATATTATCAACATAACCCCTTTGAAAACAAATGGGGGCACATGAGCTGGGGCCACGCAACCAGCAAGGATCTGGTACATTGGCAACATTTACCGGTAGCCATACCTGAGATTTTGAACAAGGATACTACTACCTGGATCTATTCAGGATCAGCTGTACTTGACAAAGATAACACCAGCGGCTTTGGCATAAACGGCAAAGCTCCAATTGTTGCCCTCTTTACTGCCGATCAGCCCAAACAGAAAAAAGAATCACAGTTTATTGCGTACAGCAATGATAATGGCCTATCCTATAAATTGTATGCAAGCAATCCGGTTATTGACCTGCAGATGCGTGATTTCCGCGATCCTAATGTGTTTTGGTATGAGCCTACCAAACAATGGATCATGACAGTTGCAATGGTTGACGAGCACATGGTACGCATTTATGGTTCAAAAAATTTGAGGGAATGGACAAAGCTAAGCGATTTTGGCCCCGCAGGTTATACAAAAAATGGCTGGGAATGTCCATCGCTTCTGCCGCTGAGGGTTGACGGAGATCCAACTCACATCAAATGGGTGTTATTTGTATCATCAGGAGGCGATCATGGCCCGCTAATGCAATATTATATAGGTGATTTTGATGGTGTTACCTTTAAAAACAGCAATCCTGCAGATAAAGTGATGACTGTTGATTATGGCGATGCTTTTTATGCTGCCATAGCCTGGCGCGACGCTCCTGGATACAAAAAAATATTATTAGGCTGGCTCCAGAATGGCCATAAAGAAACCTATCCCTGGAAAGGCCAGATGTCTATCCCTCATGATCTTTCTTTAAAAACTACTGATGAAGGTTTGCAATTGATACAGTCCCCCTCAACCATTATAAGTTACTCACTTTCAAAACTATCAAAAGGCAAAAAGCTTATAAAAGAAAATATTGCTCTTAATGGTCATATGGATCTATCTGGCAATAGCAGTTTTACCAATAATGCTAACTGGGTAGATGCAGAATTTAGCCTGGGCGAAGCCAAAAAAGTCGGAGTGATTGTAGCCGAAAAAAAGGGTACAGAGCAAAAAGTTATAGTTGGCTATGACGCCATTAAAAAGGAACTATATATAGATTGTACAGGCTCTGAAAGCGGAAATAAAGATGCCCGGAACCTGATCCAAACAGCTCCAATGAAATCTGTAAATGGCATTGTTCGGATCCAGGTATTGATCGATAAATCATCACTGGAAGTTTTCGGCAACGGAGGAGAAAAAGTAATATCGACTATGATTTATCCTGATAAGGATGCTACCGGACTATCCTTATTTTCCGACAGTAAGACAACGGTTAGATCTTTAAAAATATGGGATTTGAATAACGCTAATAAATAATTGGATTATAAGGATACGACAACAATGACTGCCGTATCCTTATAATCTCAGACTTATTTATCTTCTTTACCTCCTTCTATTGCAGGTGGAATCAATTCATATACAATTGGCGTTACAATCCGGGATAACAACGTAGAACTTATTAATCCTCCAATAAGTACAATAGCCAATGGGGATATTAAAGGGTTAGTAGATGTTGCTATCGGAATCAATCCGCCTATTGCGGTAAGGGATGTCAATACAATCGGTAAAAACCGTACCTCGCCAGCTTCACGTATAGCATCCTGAAGGCCTTTACCCTGCTGTCTTAACTGGTTGGTAAAATCTACCAGCAGGATAGTATTTTTTACTTCGATCCCTGCTAGTGCGATTAGCCCGATGATGGCTACAAATGATAAAGAATTACCTGTAACCCACAGTGCGACTGCCGCTCCTACCACACCTAATGGTATTACCGAAAGGATGATCAATGTACTTTTAAATGTTTTAAATAACAGAACAAGAACTGCAATAAATACAAATACGGTGACCAGGATAATGCTCATAAAACCTCCAAAAGAATTGTTTTTTGATTCTACCTCACCACCCATTTCATAGCTGTAACCAGGAGGGAGTTTTAGCTTATCCATTTTTTGAGTTACATCATCAATTACGCGGCTAACCAAAAAGCTTTTCTGCACATTGGCTTGTACAGATACAACCCGCTTTTTTTCCTGGTGATTTATAACGGCCGGAGAGGCTTCCAATTGCAGATCTGCGACCTGTTTCAGCGGTAACGCACTTCCCTGGGCATTATTTACATATAAATTCTTGAAGGCATCAATACTTGGACGACCTTCCTTTATCCGGGTAAGTAAAACGGTATAACCGTATTTATTATCATTATTGTAATAAGTCCCCATATCCAAACCGGTAACTGCTAATCTTGCAATTTGATCTACTGCTAAAGAGGTAACGCCCAATTGTTGCGCTTTTTCTTTATTTACCGCTATGCGGATATCGCTTTTTAATAAACTTACCGGATTGTTTATATACATGGTTCCGGCGGTTTGGTGCAGTAATTTCTCAACCTTTAACGAGTAAGCCCGTAAAGTATCCAAATTATCCCCAAACAGACGTACTTCAATTGGTGCAACTACAGGAGGGCCTTGCTCAAAATTCTTTACTTCAACTTTGGCGCCCAGGTAATGTGCCCAACGATGCCGCAAGCGCTGTATTAAGGCTAATTTCTGATCGGGTTTGGTCTCATTGTCAAGCTGTACAAAAAGCTGGGCAAAATCACTGCGATTATTTTCTGAATTTACATTATAATAAATACGTGGGTTACCATGCCCAACATTAGTTGCATAATATTGAATAAGCGGCTCTTTTTTTAACTGCTTTTCAATTTCCCTTGAAACACTATCTGTATAAGGCAGGCTGGACTGATTAGGTGTAGTAATGTTTATTAGAAACTGTGGCTTTTCTGATGACGGGAACAAGCTAAACCCAATCACTCCAAACAGATAGATGGCAGATACAAACAATACAACCGCTACACTAATGGTTAAAAATGGTCTCTGAAGTGCTTTATCCAATAAGCGGGCATAGCTGCCATGTATCAATCTCTTCAAAGCACGCATCAGGAAATTTCCTTCGGGATTGCCGGTATGATTTTTCAACAAACGACTCGATAAAAACGGGATGATGGTTAATGATACCAGCATGGAGGCCAACACACAAAAAATAACCGCCAATGGTAAACACCGGATAAAATCGCCTGATCCTTCGGGCAAAAAAACCAGTGGCATAAAGGCAATAATCAGGATAACAGTACACCCTACCACAGCTTTACCGATCTGCCCGGTTGCTTTTAGAGTCGCTTCCAAACGGCTATGCCCTTCCAGCATCCAGCGTTCTATGTTTTCAACCACAACAATGCTATCATCTACCAGAAGCCCTAACGCAACTACCAGGCCCACAATGCTCAACTGATTTAAATTAAAGCCAAACAGTTGCAATAACACAATACCAATGGCCAGTGAAAGCGGGATGGAGATCATAACAATAACAGCCGGGCGGAGCCCTAAGGGCAGCAAAGTAACCGCAACCAATAAAATAGCGATAATAAAGTCGTGACTTAAACCCGTTAAGCGCCTGCTCACATTATCAGCCTGATCAAAATTTTGTACCAGATCAATATTAGCGGGTAATAGCTTTTTGAAACTGGCGAGTACCTTGCTGTAGTCTGCCTGTGTTTTATTGATATTTTCCCCATCTTTCTGGGCTGCAGCTACAAATACACAACGATGTCCGTTCAGGCGGGCTATATGTTTTTCTTCGCCATATCCATAATATACATGAGCAATATCTTTTAGTAAAATATTTTTTCCATTGGCGGCATAAACAATTGTGCTGTTTACCGCATCAAGCGTACGATAATCATTACTCTTGATATTAAAGGTAAGATGGGCAGCATCAATACTCCCCCCGGGAATACTAGCCATCTCACTGTGTAGACTATTAACTACTGCACTTACAGGCAGGTGCATTTGCGCCATTTTTTCGAGATCAAGCTCTATGCGAACCTGTTGGCCAGGTAAGCCAAAGATCGCTACCTGCTTCAAAGATGATACCTTCTCCAACTCATCCTGCAATTTCTCGGCAAAGTGTTGCAATAAGCTCCGGGGCGCATTTTCTGATACCAGGGCCACCTGTAATACATTTACATCGGTTGGCTGTTGTTTCTGGATCTCAATATTAGTAACATCAGCGGGAAGCTCACTTCGTTTATTATTTACCTCACGCACTATTTCCTGGTATTTAGAGTCGATGTTGCTACTATATTTATATTCAACCCGTAATACAGCCACCCCATTAGAGATATTGGTACGGATACGTTTAATATCATCTAACCCACCTATTGTTTTTTCTAAAGGTGTTACTACCCTATCCTCAATATCACGCGGACTTGTTCCTGGATAATTAACAATAACCAGAAAAGCAGGTGGATGCATCTCCGGATCTTCCGAACGCGGCATATTCAACATGGTGGTTATCCCCAGGGCAATAATCATTATAAAGATCACCAACGTAAACTGGCTGTTCTTTACAGCATATTCCGATATTTTCATTTGCTTGCTGTTTTAGGTGATTGAACAACTATAGCACTGTTATCGGTAAGGTAAGCCGAGCCTGAGATGATCAGGGCTTTGGCATTTTCCAACCCGGCACTAATGGTAACTGTATTTTTATTGATCCCGGCAACGGTTACTTTTACCTTACGGGCGGTTTTATTATCATCTGTTACAAATACATAACCACTGGCGCCATCGCCGTCTAACAAGGCCTCATAAGGAATTTGCCATTCGTCACCTCCTGTCGTTGTGCCTGCGGGTGTAATGACAGCCTTACCAAACATTCCAGCAGCAATTGCTTTTGGCTTTTTACCAGTGAGTGTAATGTCAGCACTAAAAGTACCGGTAACAGCATCTACCCCCTCTGATTTACGGCTTATTACTCCCTGAAGCATTTGCCCGGGCAGCGCTGTGGTTTGAATTTGAGCATGGTCATTTAACTGTAACTTTGCCCATTCCCCATCGCTGATACCTACCCGTAAAATCCATTTATTGGTTTCTGCCCCATTAGTTTGCAACACCGCAGTACCAGCTGTTACCAATTGCCCGGCATTAGCCAGCTTACGCAATATGTATCCGTCTTTGGGCGCATGTATTTCTGAATACTGACGATTATATTTCGTCATGTTCCACTGCTGCTGTGCCTGTTGTAACGCGGTTTTACTATTCTGCAATTGTTCCAGTGTAGCTACACTATCTTTATATAAATTTTGAATACGCTGATAATCACGCTGCGCTTTTTCTACAGAAAGGCTTGCCTGTTGTACCTGGGCATCAATTTCTGTAAGGTTAAGGGTAGCCAACAGCTGACCTTTTTTTACAGCGTCGCCCTCTTTTACATTAAGACTGTTAATGATCCCGCCTGTTTTAAAGGATAACATTACTTCATCATCGGTAGTAAATTGTCCGGATACAGCCATAGCAGCATTGCTATTTTGTTGTTTTAACAATAAGGTTTGTACAGGAATGGTATCAGCCCCACCATTTTGACTGACCTTAGTTGGGTGTGATTTGCAGGCATACATCAATGGTATGCATAGTAATAAACTGGTGTATTTAAAGGTTTTCATATAATTTATTTCTGATTAGGATTGTCAATAGGATAAGTAGCTTGTTCACGTTCAAGTTCGGCAAGAGCAATTTGTACATTGGCTTCTGCATCTGCCATTTGAAGACGCGCATTGGTAAGCTGATCTTGTGCATCTACCAATTCGAGGTAAAGCAGTTGCCCGGCCCGATAAGCTTTTAACTGATCGTTATAATATTTACCGGCATACAATAACTGGGCAGTAATACTTTTATAAGCCGCTCTGGCAGATTGATAGTTATTATAGGTTTGATCAAGCTGTAATTGTAAGGACTGCTGGGTTTGATCAAGCTGCGCAATGGTGGAGTTTATGTTAGCTTTTGACTGTTCGGCACGATACTTACGTTGTCCGCCGGTAAAAATATCCCATTGCAGATTTACCCCCCATAAATAATACCGGGTTTTGTTATTGACGTTAAAGTCAAATCCCTGTGAACCAAGGTCTATAAATGTGTTAACCTTAGGAATAAAACCTGATTTCTGTAATTTATAATCAAGTGTGTAAACCTGTTGCATCGTTTGCAGTTGCTTTATTTCCTCACGGCGGCTGGTACCAAGAGTGGTATCAGGTGCTGTAATTATATCAGCGACGGTTTCACTTTCGATGAATATAGAATCCTGCAATGGGCGATTCAGTAGAAAATTAAAATACGATTTCGCATTTCGCATATTATGCTGTGCCTGTATCAAGGCTGCATTATTTTTTTCCTGTTCTGTTTTTGAACGAAGCAAGGCAGTACCATTACGTATACCATTCCGTAGCATGCTTTCGTTTTCCCGAATGTTCTCTTTTATCAGCAACATAGCGCTGTTATAAGTTGCTATGCTTTGCAATGATTGGTAGTATCGGTAATAAGCCGTCTTAATATCTTTTACCAAAGCTCTTTTATAAACATTTACTGCAGCTTGCTGACTGGTGATGAGTTGTTGCTTGATCAGCTTATTGTAGCGGATCTCAGCGTTAATGAGTGGCAATGAGGTGCGCAATTTGGCATCGTAAAAGTTATTGGGATTGAGCAGAAAGGATTCATTTTTCAGTTGGGGAAACTTATTAGAATTGGTCAATTGATTAAGCGCTGTGTAAACCGGATTGACCAGATCACCAACCGGCACATCTATAGTGCGACCACCAGCGGACCGGGTGTAACTTCCAAGCAGGCTCACCGTGGGCAAATACATGGCCTGCGCCTCCTTTAAGGCGGACAAGGATTTATCCAGATCAAACTGTTGCTCCTTCAATCCTTGATTTTGCGCAAAACCTATAGCTACATAATCATCCAATTGCCGGTGGTTGCTTTGACCGGATGCATGAGTATGACATAGCAACAAAAAGACAGAAATGGGGACTATCCCCTTAATAAACAATGTATACATAATGAACTTCGTTTAGTTATAGAATAAAAAAATTTATTTAAATGTTGTTTAAGAGCGATGTTTGATATAATCGCTTAAGAGTATTTGATGTTTATATAATGAACAGCGTTTATTAATAGATTAAAATTTTTTTATTTTGTTACAGCTGCTAAATAATCTTCCATTGTTTTTATCAGTACCTGAGGTACAGTTTCCTCCGATTCGATCATAATTTTTAAACGACAGCGTAAATTAAGTGATACCAGCCCATGCACCGTACTCCATATTTGTAAGGTGGCCTGCTGCACATCATTAATACGAAGCAGATCCTTACTGATACAATCAGTAAGGCAATCGATTAAAAAATTCAGACAATTGGCTCCATTAACTTTATGAAGTTTTTCGTCTACGTTCATAGGCGCACGGATAATAAACATCAAATCGTAGAGTTCAGGGTTATTTAACCCAAAATTAATATAGGCGCGGCTAATCTGATTAAGTTTTTTGAGCGGGTCAGTACTGGTCGCTTCTTTTTGAAATACCTCCAGTAAGCGACCATAGGCATCGGCTTGTACTTCATACAATAGTTCATCCTTATCCTTAAAATACAAATAAATTGTACCAGGGCTGTACTCTATAGCATCAGCTATACCCCGAATAGAGGTTTTAGCGTAGCCATCCTCCAGGAACATTTTCATGGCAGCAGCCGTAATCAGCTCCCTCATCTCCGTTTTTTCGCGTTCTTTTCTTTCTGTAACTCCCATGACTAATAAAATGCGCTGCAAATATAATGAACAATGTTCAGTATGCAAATAACACTCAATAGATGTGCTAAAAGTATTTAATTCCAGTAGATTACTAACCTTTTAAAAATCGGTTAAGATATCCTGATTTTTATTACCTTAGCTGACCTGACTTGTTCAATTATAACCAATTTTAACTGTTGCAAACAAAACAGTTCACTCATTATCAATAGCTTTTCTATTGATTTGAAATTTTAATATATTACCTGAACAAAAATCATTCAGAATATAATTAGAATTGAGGCTGCGCATGTTTATATAGTGTATGTTTATTTAAAATTAAAATATGGGAAAAACTTTACTTCAAATTTTGGGTGTGGCTTTTTGGAATGATCTGCGTGTAATGCCATCCCGCGACTATTAGTTTATCTGTTGATATTTTCAAGCTTAGGGCCCCTCTTTATATGTCAGATTATAGCCATTATACTGATGAGTTACTTACCTTTCATTTAAAAAAAGGTGAGCAGGCCGCGTTTACTGAAATTTATAACCGGTACTGGAGACAAATGCTGGCCATTGCATGGAACCACAGTAAAGATAGTGCTGTTGCCAAAGATATTGTTCATGATGTATTTATTTCACTGTGGGAAAAGTGTAACCAGGCTGATATTCGAAATTTACCAGCTTTTCTTGCAGGCTCCATCAAATTAAGTATCTATCATTATTATCAGAAGGAACAACGCCGCGGTGAACTTGCACAGCAGCATTTGGATTTTGAAACCGTAGCTTATACCGAAGATAAGCTGGATGCCCGCTTTTTGCAACAGTACATCGATAGCATAGTAGAGGAACTTCCGGAAAAATGTCGCCTGGTTTTCCGGTACAGCCGTGAAAATGGCATGAAAAATTCAGAGATCGCAACTGAGATGCAAATTACCGAAAAAGGTGTTGAAGCCAATCTTACACGTGCCCTTAAGATCATTCGGGGTGGCCTTAAAAAATACGGCGGTTTAATACTGATATCTTTCCAATTATACCGATCTATCTTGTAAAATCAATCAATTGAGCAGCTTTTTAATAAAAATCAAATTTATTTTAAAGAGGATATAGGGTAAAACGTTTTTCACGTAACATACCATTATAAGCGCAATACCAATTGAACCGCCAAACCATTTATAACTTAATACAAAAGCACCAGGAAGGCCGGGCCACTGCTTCAGAGAAGCAAGCTTTGACTAATTGGTACAATAAAGTTTCAAGCGAAGCATCTGAATTTCCGGAGGATGAAGATAGTGTTCATGAAGAAATACTAACACGACTCCTGGGTGAGATCGACTTTCCAAAATCAAGATCTTTCCACTATAAAAAATGGGCAGTTGCAGCATCCATATTAATGATATTATCTGTGGGGGCCTTTTTTTTTGTCGGCAAACGCAGGCAAATCACAAATTCAACCATCGCACTTAATCAGCAAATTAAACCCGGCAGTAACAAAGCTTTCTTAGTGTTGGCCAACGGGACAAAAATATTCTTAGCCGACGCGAAGAACGGTAAAATAGCACAGCAAAAAGGAAGCCAGGTGATCAAAACGACTGATGGTCAATTAATGTATAGCGCCAACCCCGACGCCCCAACCGGCGGCCCTCTGCAATACAATACGATAGAAACTCCCAAAGGGGGCCAATATCAGCTGCTTTTGCCCGACGGAACCCGGGTATGGCTTAATGCAGCGTCGTCTTTGAAATACCCTGTAAGTTTTACTTCATTAAAGGAGCGAAAGGTTGAGCTAAATGGTGAAGCCTATTTTGAAGTAGCGCACAATAAAAATATGCCTTTCAAAGTGGTGACCAACAAACAATTGGTCGAAGTTTTAGGCACTCATTTTAACTTGAATGCTTATCCGGATGAGCTTAACACCAAAACCACGCTTTTAGAAGGGGCTGTTAAAATTATAGCGGGAAATAAAAACACGACATTAAAACCCGGACAGCAAGCCGACCTTACAACCGCACTTAAAGTATCAGAAGTTGACCCTCGTGACGCTATAGATTGGAAAAATGGCTACTTCAGATTTGATGATGATGATCTGGAAATTGTTATGAGGCAAATAGCAAGATGGTATGACGTAAAAGTTGTTTATGAGGACGAAAGCGTTAAAAAAGAATCATTAGTTGCTGTTACCACCCGTTTTGCTAATATAGAAACCTTATTGAAAAGGATAGAGCAAACCACTGATGCCAGATTTATCATTGAAGGATCTACCGTGAGAGTTACCAAAAACAAACAAATCCAATTATAATATAACCCTATTTAAATTTAAACCGAGAAGAAAATGAAAGATTCCAGCTGACAAAAAGAAAATAGTTTAAAAGCAGGATCAGAGACACTCGCGATGTCTCTGACCTTAAAGCTTCTTAAATTAAAACGCTATTGGAGATAACAATTTTAACATTAATCAGCCTAAACAAATGTACAAAAATTTTACTACAAACATTTGTACGCCTTCGTGCTACACCAAGAAATTCCTTCTTATAATGAAAATAACGAGCCTTATACTCCTGCTTGCATTTATGCAGGTTAGCGCATCGGTCTTTTCGCAAAAAATAACTTACAAACAAAACGACGTTACACTAAAACAGCTTTTCAGTGAAATCAACCGGCAAACCGGGTATAATGTATTCTGGTCACCCAAGGGGCCTCAAAAGAACTATACGCTAAACGTCGACTTTAAAAACACCTCTCTCGAAGAAGTATTGAATACCACCCTGAAAACTTTCCGGCTCTCTTACATTATCGATGGTAAATCCATCATCATTAAGGGGGCGACTGTGGCAAAACCCGCCGTTACACCTGCCTTGATTGTGGCCGATGTAACTGTAACAGGATCGGTCAAGGATAGCAAGGGTGTGCCCCTGACAGGGGTGAGTGTTTCTGTTGTTGGTAACTCCAGGCTGGGAACAGTAACAGATGTTAACGGTAAGTTTATTTTAGATGTGAAAGATGATGCTGTAATTAAATTAACTTTTGTAGGTTTTAAATCGCAAACGCTCACAGTAACACCCCAAACCAAGACATTTAATATTACACTGGAAGAAGACGTGCAAAGTGCAGATGAAGTGGTTGTAACTGCCTACAACAGAAAACAGACGCGCGAAGCCATAGTAGGATCTGTTACTACAGTAAAACCTGCCAATTTAAAAATACCTGCAAGTAACCTTACCAATGCGTTGGCGGGCCAGGTTGCAGGTATTATAGCCTACACACCAAGCGGGCAACCGGGGCAGGATAACGCGCAATTCTTTATCAGGGGGGTAACTACGTTTGGTTACAGGCAAAGCCCCTTGATCCTGATAGATAACGTAGAGTTAACCTCAAATGATCTGGCCCGCTTAAATGTAGATGATATAGAAAGCTTTTCGATATTAAAAGACGCGAGCGCCACCGCTTTATACGGAGCCCGGGGAGGTAACGGTGTTATCCTGGTTAAAACAAAAGAAGGCAAGGCCGGCAAAGCACAAATTAATGTAAGGGTTGAAAACGCCAGATCTCAATCAGTAAAAAGTATTGAGCTTGCCGATCCCATAACTTACATGAAACTTTATAATGAGGCTACCATTACCCGTAACCCATTGGCCGAACGCCCTTTTACGGCTAATAAAATAGCCAATACAGAGGCTGCAATGAGGGGAGATCCCGGAAGCAATTCCTTTGTATATCCCGCTGTTGACTGGCTTGGTTTGTTATTTAAAAAGAATACCAATACACAGCGTGCAGATATGAGCATACAAGGCGGCGGCGGTGCCGCACGCTACTATGTCGCCGGCTCATACAGCAATGACAATGGCATATTAAGAACCGATATCAGGAACAACAATAACAATAACGTTAAGTTCACCAACTATCAGCTGCGTTCAAATATAAATATCAATGTAAGTGATAAAACAGAGCTTGTTGTTCGTCTGTCAGGTACATTTAACCAGTATAACGGGCCTCAGAGTGCCGACGGGGGCTTTTCAACCGATCTTTATAACGAGGCAACACATACCAGCCCGGTTTTATTTCCGGCTTATTACGAGCCCGACTCGGCCAATCTAAATGTTAAACATATCCTTTTTGGTAATGTGCCAGGAACAAGCGCAAACACAACACAAACGCGTAATCCGTATGCCGATCTGTTACGGGGGCATAAAAACTCTAACGAATCAAGGTTGCTTGCCCAATTGGAGCTAAATCAAAATTTAGAATTTATAACCCAGGGTTTAAATTTTCATGCCATTTTTAGTACAAACCGTTATGCCTACTTTGAATCAAGCATGGCCTATAACCCCTTTTATTATACGGTAGGTAATTATGATAAGGCATCAAACCAATATACCTTACAATGGATAAATTCCCAGCCCGGGCAGGCTCAGGAATACCTTAACTACAACCGTGATACGGGATCTGATAATCTGCAAACCCAGCTTTATCTGCAGGGAGTATTAGAGTACAGCAGAACCTTTGGTACTAACCATTCCATAAGCGGGGCTTTAATCGGTACTCGGCAGCAGCAAGTATATTCCAACAATAAAGACCCTGATCTTAACCAGTATACGCTGCAATATTCATTGCCTTATCGAAACCAAACGCTTGCCGGCCGGGCCACCTACGCATTTAAAAGCAAATATTTTCTGGAGTTTAACTTTGGTTATAACGGCTCTGAGCGGTTTTCTGATAACCACAGGCTGGGGTTCTTCCCAACTATCGGCGCGTCATGGGTTCTATCCGAGGAGAAATTCTGGGGCGATTTGTATAATGTGTTTGACCGTTTTAAACTTCGTGCCAGTTACGGTTTAGTAGGTAATGACCAGATCAGCAACCGCAGGTTCTTCTACCTTTCTGATGTGAATTTGAATGGTGGTGGTGGTGCTTCATTTGGTACCAATAACGCTTACAGCCATGGAGGTGTTAGCATCAATAACTATGAAAATGATGATGTAACGTGGGAAAAATCTAAACAACTTAACCTGGGTCTGGAATTCACCATTCTTAAAAACTTCAATGTAACTGCCGAAGTTTACAAAAACAATAAATATGATGTATTGCAAAACCGGAGTAATATACCCTCAACCATGGGCCTGGAAGCGGCTATAGCTGCAAACATCGGTAAAGTAGAGTCGAAAGGCATTGATATCCAGATTGATGGTAAGAGAAGCATAGGTAAGGGCGGTTTTTTATCTGCAAGAGCAAATTTTACCTATACAGCAAACAAATATGTTCAGTATGAGGAGCCGGCTTACAATGAAAAATACAGGCTTTTAACCGGGCAGCCGCTTAACCGTAATTTTGGTTATGTAGCCGAACGCTTATTTGTTGATGATGAGGAAGCGCGAAACTCACCAACACAAATTTTTAGTACAAATGGTTTCGCGCCTCAAGGGGGCGATATTAAATACCGTGACCTTAATGGCGACGGCAAAATAGATGGTGCCGATCAAACATTCCTGGGCGATCCAAGCATCCCTCAAATAGTGTATGGTTTTGGTGTAAGTGGTGGCTGGCATGGCTTTGATCTTTCGGCATTTTTCCAGGGACAGGCAAAGGTTTCCTTCTTTATTGACCCGGCCCGTACCAGTCCTTTTATACAAAGCCCCGATAACTACTATAATGGTAATACACAATTATTGAAGGCTTATGCCGATAACCACTGGTCAGAAGATAACCAGAATTTATATGCTTTATATCCAAGACTAGGTATTAACGGAGCTCAAATAGAAAATAACAGGCAAAACAGTACCTGGTGGATGCGCGATGGTAGTTTCCTAAGGCTCAAATCGGCCGAATTAGGATATACCCTGCCAGATAAAATTGCTAAAAGCTTAGGAGTAAGAAAGACCCGCATATATTTTAACGGTTTAAATCTGCTTACCTGGAGCCCCTTTAAAATGTGGGATCCGGAATTGGGCGGCAGAGGGTTTAACTATCCTATACAAAAAGTATTTAACGTAGGTATAAATGTTAACCTGTAATTATTAACTGACAATTTGTTTAAGAATATGAAATCATATTACAAATATTTATTCATGGTAGCCTTGGCAATTTCGGGTGTATCATGTAAAAAGTACCTTGATGTTGTCCCTGACAATGTTGGTACTATTGATTATGCCTTCAGAAATCGTAATGAGGCCGAAAATTATCTTTTTGGATGTTACAATGCACTGCAAAACTTTGCTAACGTACAAACCAATGTAGGTTTTGTAACCTCGGGTGAAACTCTTTTTCCTAATGATCTTCAGGATAACAATAGTGTTAACCCTATAGGTTTTAACCTGATACGCGGAACTCAAAGTGTTCAAAATCCTGCACTTAATTATTGGGATGGTCAAAATAGTGGCCAGGCGTTGTTTGTAGCCATCAGAAAATGTAATACCATGCTCGAAAATATTAATAAGCCTATTGATCTGAGCGCAGCCGAAAAGGAAAGATGGATAGCTGAAACAAAATTTTTGAAAGCTTACTATAATTACTACCTCTTTAGGATGTATGGCCCTATACCTATTATTGATGTAAACCTGCCTATTACCGCTACAACGGAAGAAGTAAAAGTGAAAAGGATGCCGGCAGATTCCGTAGTAAATTACATAGTTAAATTGCTGGATCAGGCTATACCTGGCCTGCCTCCAATTATTCAGAATCAGACGGAGGAATTGGGTCGGATAACTAAAACAATTGCGTTGTGTGTAAAGGCCGAGGTATTGGCTACCGCAGCAAGCCCCCTATTTAATGGTAACCCTGATCTGACATCGCTAAAGAATAAAGATGGTCAGGCGCTTTTTGCTGTAGCTTATGATGCTACTAAATGGAACAGGGCCGCTGCGGCATGCCTGGATGCCATTAAAAGCGCCGAAGCAAACGGGAACAGGTTGCATGTGCAATCTGATCTTACAGCAAACATCCCCGCAAACCTCACCGATTCATTAAAGAAGGTATTAAACCTTCAAACCACCATTACCGATAAATGGGAAACAAACCCTGAGCTGATATGGGCCTTAAACGGGCATTTTGGATTTGGGAATCAGGAGTATTTTATGCCCAGGCTAACCGCCGGAGCAGCAGGTAATTTAATAGCCCAGGGAACAATTGCAGCTCCAATAAGCCAGCAGGAGTTGTTTTATACCAATAACGGAGTACCAATTAATGAAGATAAAACATGGGATTATACTAATCGATATGCTAAGCAAACCGGCGACGACGCCAATAGATTTTATATCCACAACGGTTACGAAACCGTAAAGGCGCATTTTAACCGTGAGCCCCGGTTTTATGCCGATCTGGCCTTTGATGGAGGCGTATGGTATGGTAATGGGGTTTTGGGAGATGGTGAAAACGCCTTATATGTAGCAGGCAAAGGCCCATCATCATTTGCGGGTCCTAAAGATAATATACGGATAAATGTAACAGGTTATTGGCCAAAAAAACTGGTTAACTATTTAACAGTCTATGATAAAACCATGACCTGGGAAGATTTTCACCTGCCGGTAATAAGACTCGCGGGCATGTACTTATTGTATGCCGAAGTCTTAAATGAACAGGGAAAATCATCTGCAGAAGTTATACCCTATATTGATAAGGTTAGAACAAGAGCTGGTTTACCAGGTGTTGTTGAAGCGTGGACAAATTATTCGAAAACCCCAACCAAGTTTACAACAAAGGATGGTTTACGTCAAATAATACACCAGGAACGACGGATTGAACTGGCTTTTGAAGCACAAGCCGGATGGGACCTGCGCCGCTGGAAGGAATTACAAGATGTAATGACCAGGCCACTGCAGGGATGGAGCGTTTTTGAAGAATCATTTGTAAACTATTACCGCCCGCGCACCATTGTAACGCCTGTTTTCAATAACCGGAATTACATATGGCCAATAAAGGCTGATAACCTGATAATTAATAATAACCTTGTTCAAAATCCAAACTGGTAACCGTATAACTAAAGGATTTTAAGAAATAATTGAAAAATTATGAAAAGTATAAATAAATATTCATTGCAGCTCTTTATGGGTTTGTTAATGATAGGTATAATTTCCTGTAAGCGGAATGATGGTTTTAGTACCAGCCCGATCTCGACAGATAAAACCAAACCCGGAGTAGTTACCAATATTAAAGTGGATAATTTTAATGGGGGCTCATACATAACATATACACTCCCCAGTTCAGAAAATCTGCTTTATGTATTAGCCAAATATAGCATAAGAGATAAGGTAGCCAGAGAAACCAAATCATCATACTATAAAGATACTGTGGAAGTGAACGGTTTTGCTGAATCAAAGGATTATCAGGTTACTCTGTACGCAGTTAGCAAGGCCGAAGTAATGTCCGATCCGGTTACCGTTACAGTACACCCTAAAACTCCTGTTTATCAGTTGGTAAGGCCTAGCGCAACTATATCGGCCGACTTTGGTGGTGTTAATGTAAAAGCATTGAATCCGCTGAAAAGAGATATAGGTGTAATAGTTACCGCTTTTAACGATGTAACAAAGTCAATGGAAGTAGAAGAGCAGCATTTTACAAAAGGTGATACCATTGATTTTTCTATAAGGGGCTTTAAATCAGCTCCAAGGGATTTTGGAGTGTATATCACCGATGAATGGGGAAATATTTCAGATACTTTGAAAAAGAATTTGACCCCCTTATTTGAACAGTTACTGGATAAGAGCCAATTTGCAACCTATACTCTGCCAAGTGATGACGAGCTTTATGAGGGCGGAGGCTGGACGGTAAACAAATTATGGGATGGCAGTACAGATGACCCAGGATGGCATACCAATTCAAATTCAACGCCTCCTTTTACGTGTACTTTTAGCGTAGTTAAAACTTATAAATTAAGTCGCTTTAAGATGTGGGGGCGCAAAGGTTTTGAATATGGGCATGGTAATCCACGTGATTTTAGTATTTGGGGATCTAATAAAACGTTACCGGCAGACGCTGCATTACCAATTAGTGCTCCTGTAGGAACAGTTATAGGCGACTGGACAAATTTAGGTAATTATCACTGGCCAGTACCGCCGTCAGGTTTGCCGCCAACAGCTATTAACCAAAGTGATAAAGATTTCTTTAATCAGGGCGCAGAGTTCAATATCCCATTTGATGCACCTTCGGTTAAATACTTACGTATCTCTATAGCAAAAACATGGTCGGGTGGAACGCTTGCACATATAATTGAGGTTTCATTTTATGGTAAACCGGAATAATGTTCCGGTTTATAAAAGCAAGAATTAATTACTTATTAAAAATAAGAATATGAAAAATCTTCTATATATGCTGTTTGGCTGTATGTTATTGATCGTAATATACGGTTGTAATAAAACACAAACAGACTTTAAAAATTTGCTTGGCGATCGCGAAGTTGTTTATACAGGTGCAGTCAAGGAAGTAGTTACCCAGCCCGGAAATCTGCGGATAGGCCTTAAATGGAAATCCAGCTCAGATCCAAGTATTGTTAAATATGTGGTATACTGGAATAACAAGGCCGACTCTCAAATAGTTAAAATTTCAACTAAAACAGATAGTGTAAGAACCACTATTACAGGGCTTAAGGAGTTTGTTTACACTTTTACCATATACTCTTTTGATGCAAAAGGCAATAAATCAATTCCTTTTGAGGTAAATAATATAAAGGTTTATGGCCCTGTTTATGCCGGTACCTTACTCAACAGGGCCTATAACGGAGCAAACCCGTATAGAAACAACCCTAACGGATCGGTAACCCTGAATTTTACTACACCGGATACCATCAATATCAAAACGGTGATCAAGTATACCGATAATTCGAATGCCGCAATTGAGAAGATCCTTTTACCCGATAGCAGCTCTATTACGCTGCCCAACTATAAACAGGGTACCAAAATTCAGTACCAGTCATATTACATTCCGGAACGCTCCGCTATTGATACATTTGTGGTGGATAGATTTGATGATTTTCCGGATATCGTGCTACAGTACGTGCAATGCAATAAGTCGCTATTCAAATCCATGTCGCTGCCAAATGATGTACATGCCGACTTTGGGACAAGTTTTGAAAAACTATGGGATGGCAGTGTAGGTCCTCAATCTTATCCTAATATTTTCCATTCCAATGAGTCGAAGTTGCCGCATCATTTTACATTTGACCTGGGCGCAGTATATAATTACCTGGGCCGTATCGAGGAAACCGGTCGAAACCAGTCGCATAATCCGCTTGATTTTGAGGTTTGGGGTATCGCCGATGTTACCAACGCCGCCACAACCTTGCCTGGCACCGATCCGGGATGGACGGCCGAAATGAAGGCAAAAGGATGGACGCTGCTCAAGGAGTGCGTACGTACCGATGATGGTCAACAAGCCATGAAGTTTGATTTCATCGGTAACCCGCCGCCGGTACGTTATATCCGGATAAGGGTTAAAACCAATGCAAGCGGCGAAAACTATAGCAATATCAGTGAGCTCACGCTCTGGAACCTGCAATAAAGCATTGATCAAAACACAAAGAGGGCCTTCACTTATGTAAAGGCCCTCTTTGTGTTTTGAAAAGCATCCGCAGTTATCTTTTCATCTTAAATTCAAGGAAAATCACTCTTGATTTCAAGTAAAAAAATTGAAATTTTCTTTTCAGAATTTTTACCCTCATATTAGCCACTGCAATCGATAACAAACCAGATATCATAACGTTTTGGATATATGGTTCTCAGATCGTAATTGCATACCATATTAATTCAATTTTTATGATCCTAATTATCCTAAACATTATTTTTTGTTTATCATTTTTGGTATTTGCCTATCTCAATTTAAATGATGTTGATCCCTGGCTTTGGGTGCCCATCTATCTGAGTGCTTCTATTAGCTGCGGACTGGTTGTCTTTGGTAAATATTACCATACCGTATGGCTTTTATTGGTGGCTTTTTACTTAATTTATGCTATAATCCTGTTTTTTGCCAAAGATGGTGTGCGCGACTGGATAACAAAATATAAGAAACCAAGCCTGGTTGAAAGTATGCAAGCAACCAAACCTTACATTGAGCAAACGCGTGAGTTTTTCGGGTTATTGATCATTTCGGCCGCATTGCTGATCAATTATTTTGCCACGTGAATATTTCATGTACATCCGTAATATTTCATTACTCACCTCATGATTTGATTTTTTATGCCTATTTATGATATAGCAAAAATAGAGGCCGCTATGGCAGGTATTATTAAAGATAATGTTTCACCCGATGCCTGGATGTGGCTTCAACAGTTCAGGAAGTTGCCTAATGATTATTCTGCCCTGAATACAGCGTTTATGATCATTCCCCGAAAAACAGGAAAATCAGCTGTAACGACCAATGATTCGTTCAAAAACTGGACTATTGACAGGCTATGCCGTGTATGGTTGCTTTTGCAATGGGATATAACAGATAAGGACAAATATTATCAAACCATTGAAAATCTGTTTTTATCAGCAGAAATGAATGAATCGGTGGCATTATATGCTGCATTGCCTTTTCTTGCTTACCCTGAAATATGGGTAAAAAGATGCGCCGAAGGTGTCCGTAGTAATATCGGCTCCGTTTTAGAGGCCATTATGTATAACAATCCATATCCATCAACATACCTGGATCAGGCAGCCTGGAATCAACTAATATTAAAAGCTTTTTTTACTGAAAAAAATGTGCTATTAATAATTGGTCTGGATGAACGAGCCAATAAAGAGCTGGCATTAATACTGAGCGATTATGCCCGCGAACGATGGGCGGCTGCTCGTAAGGTAAATCCAACATTATGGCGGTTAGTGGCGGGATTTATTGATGATAAAATTTTTAAAGACATTAAAATAGGCCTTACTCATGATGATATAGCCGAAAAAGAAGCGATAGCGCTGGCTATTTCAGAATCCAGCTTTGAGCCTGCAAAGCAATGGTTAAGTAATATTCCTGAATTAAAGTCGGTGGTAAGTGATAAAGCATTAAATTGGGATAAGGTATCTATAAATTAAAAATATAATTATGTGTTGTAGCCATTCGATAGAAAAAGATAAAGAAGAAAGAAAAACTCTTGAAGCATTTGATTTAAGTTCGGTAAAAGGGATGAAGTTTTTTGATCCCCATGTTCACATGACTTCCCGCACCACAGATGATTATCAGGCAATGGCCGATGCGGGTGTTGTGGCTCTTATTGAACCCGCGTTTTGGCTGGGTCAGCCGCGCACTGGTCTGGACAGCTTTAGAGATTATTATAGTAGCCTGATCGGTTGGGAGAGATTTCGCTCATCTCAATTCGGTATAAAACATTACTGTACCATTGGATTGAATTCACGCGAAGCCAATAACGAACCTTTAGCCGAACAGGTGATGGAGCTTTTACCTCTGTTTGTTTACAAAGATGGCGTGGTTGGTATCGGCGAGATAGGTTTTGATGACCAGACCGCTGCTGAAGAGAAATATTATCGCCTACAGCTGGAGTTGGCCAAAGAAGCCGGTTTGCCCGTGCAAATTCACACCCCTCACCGCGATAAAAAGAGAGGCACGCAACGCAGTATGGATATTGCCCTGGAACATGGCCTGGATCCGTATAAAGTAATTGTTGATCATAACAATGAGGAAACTGTTAAAGAAGTACTCGACAGGGGCTTTTGGGCTGCTTTTACCATTTATCCATTCACAAAAATGGGTAATGAGCGTATGGTTGACATTGCTACACAATATGGCTCCGAGCGTATCATGATCAATTCAGCTGCCGATTGGGGTATCAGCGACCCGCTGGCTGTTCCTAAAACTGCTGCATTGATGAAAATCCGTGGCTTAAGTGATCAGGATATCGAACTAATAACATATCGTAATGCCATAACTGCCTTTGCACAAAGCGGTCAGATTGATGAAGCTGATTTCGCGATTCCAAAGAACATCGACCAAACCGAAAAATTTGGGGGGAACACAATTCTGCGTGGAGGGCAGCAACCGCGTATCGATAAATCATCCATCATTATCAGCTAAAGTCATAGTGAAAAAAATATTCATTTATTTACGGATGATGCGGCCCGCTAATATCGTCACCTCGGTGGCCGATGTATTAGCCGGTATTGCCATTGCTGGTGTGTTAACAGCTACCGTTGCAGATCATTGGCTTTCCATACTATTACTATGTTGTTCAACAGCTTGTTTATACGGAGGCGGGATAGTTTTTAACGATGTTTTTGATGCCAATTTAGATCGTATAGAGCGCCCTGAACGAGCCATCCCAAGTGGATTAGTCACCTTAACGGAAGCAACGTTATTAGGTACTGTATTGCTTTTAACAGGTGTAACCCTCGCGGCTCTGCATAGCTTAACATCGGGATTATTTGCTTTGGCAATCGCGTTTTTTGCTTTATTGTATAATAAAGCGGGGAAACATCACTCCTTTTTTGGCCCTTTAAACATGGGGGGTTGCCGGGGTCTGAATCTGCTATTGGGCGTTAGTATAATTCCAGCCATGCTCTATACCCATTATTGGCTTGCCTGTATCCCTGTTATTTATATATTTTCGATCACCATGACAAGCCGGGGTGAGGTACATGGCGGTAATCAAAAGAACCTGTATATAGCTGCCTGCCTTTACGCCATAGTTATAGGTTCCATTCTGTATTTTTCCTTTATCAACCGGCAATGGTTATGGTCGCTTATTTTTCTATTGCCTTTTGCATGGATGATATTTAAGCCGCTTAGCAAGGCTATCCAACAACCCATTGGTAAAAATATCGGCGCAGCGGTTAAAGCGGGTGTTATATCATTAATATTGATGGACGCAGCCTGGGCAGTCACCTTCAGCTCCATTTACCCGGCTTTATGTATCGCTGCCTTATTACCGGTATCCATGTGGTTGTCCAAACTTTTTGCCGTTACCTGATCTCATTATGCTCATTAATAAATCGTCTCAATACCCATACCATATGGATACGCTACATCAATCATTTACTGTAAAATTTAGTTATGATGTTTTTTTCACATCTGCACTTTTTGACACTACCAATAAACTCATCAATGATTTTTTAACCGGCAGCAACCCTTCCGTTTCTGTAAAAAAAATTCTTTTTGTGATTGACGATGGCGTAGCAAATACTCATCCTGCTCTGGTCAGTCAAATAAAAGATTATTTTATCCAACATAACCAAACGCAGTTGGTACAGGATATATTGATTATTCCAGGTGGTGAAACTGTAAAAAATGATACCAGGTATCTGGACCAGGTTTTAGAGGCCATCAACATTCACGGGATAGACCGGCATTCTTTTGTGGCGGTCATAGGTGGAGGAGCCGTATTGGACATGGTTGGCTATGCAGCTACCATTAGTCACCGAGGCGTTAAACACATTCGCATACCAACTACTGTTCTATCACAAAATGATTCTGGCATAGGCGTTAAAAACGGCATCAATTATTTTAATAAGAAAAACTTCCTGGGTACATTCTCCCCTCCTGTCGCGGTTTTTAATGACGACTTATTTTTGAGCACGTTATCAGACCGCGACTGGCGATCAGGCATAGCAGAAGCTATAAAAGTCGCTCTGATCAAAGATCAAAGCTTTTTCATATGGTTAGAAGAAAACGCCGCCTTATTAGCACAGCGCGACAGGGCCGCTATGAACTATCAGATATGGAAATGCGCCCAATTACACATGGAACATATCCGCGGTACTGATCCTTTTGAAAGCGGCTCTGCACGACCACTTGATTTTGGCCATTGGAGCGCGCACAAGTTAGAATACCTCACCAATTTTGAGATCAGGCATGGTGAGGCGGTAGCCATGGGGATCGCTTTAGATACCGTATACTCCAATTTATCAGGCCGTTTATCAACTGATGAATCACAAAGAGTATTGAACCTGATCCAAAAATTGGGGTTTGAACTTACACACCCCTTACTTCAGGTTGAACAGGATGACAGTCCCATATTATTGGGTTTACAAGAGTTTCGCGAGCATTTGGGTGGGCAATTAACCATTACGATGTTAACAGCCATAGGCAAAGGCGAAGAGGTTCATGAAATGGACGCCGAAATCATTAAAAAAACAGGCGAAATTTTACATGAGCTCAACCAGCAGGCAACGCACAACCTTTCATCTTCGATCTTATGAAATTAGATTCAGGACATATAACCTTCTGTACAAATATTTATGCCGGTGAAAGCTGGGCCGCTCATTTTGCCGTTTTAAAGGAAAGCTTCCCGGTAATTAAAAAAGACCTATCGCCTCATGAACCTATGGGAATAGGGTTGCGTCTTTCTAACCTGGCCAGTATAGAAATATTGCATGGTGATCATCTTCAGGAATTTAAACAATGGCTACAAACCGTCGGTGGATATGTTTTCACCATGAATGGTTTCCCTTACGGTGGCTTTCATCATACCAGGGTTAAAGACCAGGTACACGCGCCAGATTGGACTACTGATGAACGGGTAGCCTATACCATCCGGCTCTTTAATATACTGGCGCAATTATTACCAGCTGGGATAGATGGGGGGATTTCAACATCTCCCTTAAGTTATAAACCCTGGTTTACAACTGCTGAAGAAAGTGAGCATGCTAAGGATATCGCTACACAAAATATCCTGGCTGTGGTCGAAGCATTACATCACATACAGGAGTCCACCGGCACTTTATTACACCTCGATATTGAACCTGAACCAGACGGTTTTCTGGAATCAGGACCGGAGTTTATCAATTGGTTTGAAAACGATCTGCTTGCCGCAGGTAAAATCTATTGTTCGGAGAAATTACACATAACCCAGGACGAAACAGTCGAGTTACTGAAAAAGCACGTTTGTTTATGTTATGATGTCTGTCACTTTGCTATTGGTTATGAACCGCATACAGCCATCATTGAACAGCTCAGGACAAAAGGTATTCAAATTGGTAAAATTCAAATTAGTGCTGCGTTAAAAACCCAGCTTCCGGCATCACCGGCCGAAAGATCAAAAGTACTTGACGAACTTTCAAAATTTGATGAACCTACCTACCTTCATCAGGTTATTGCCAAACGTAATGATGGTTCGCTGATACGTTATCCTGATCTTTCAGAAGCATTGGCAGACGGACAAAATCCGGACGTTACGGAGTGGCGGGCACACTTTCATATCCCGATCTTTGAGGAAGACATGGGCGTGGTTAAATCTACCCAAACAGATATTACAGAAGTACTTTCTCTTCAAAAGAACAGCCCTTTCACGCATCACCTCGAAGTAGAGACCTATACCTGGGAGGTTTTGCCTTCCTCGTTAAAAATCCCCTTGAATGAATCAATTATCAGGGAATTGGCCTGGGTTAAAACAAAATTATTATCATGAATAAAACAGTAGTAATTGATATTGTAGGATTATCATCTTCGGTAATAGGACAACATACGCCCTTTCTTCAACAATATATCTCCCAAAAACATATAAGCACCATTGAGCCTTTGTTGCCTGCTGTTACAACCGCGGTACAATCAACCTATTTAACAGGCAAATTTCCTTCAGATACGGGCATTGTTGGTAATGGTTGGTATGATCATGCCGATAGTGAGGTAAAATTCTGGAAACAGTCAAACAAACTTGTTCAGGGCGAAAAGATATGGGATAAAGCCAAAAAAGAAGATCCGTCCTTTACCTGTGCCAATATGTTTTGGTGGTACAATATGTATTCATCGGCAGATTATTCGGTAACCCCCCGCCCCAATTACCTGGCAGACGGGCGTAAATTACCTGATTGTTACTCCCAGCCGGCTGAATTACGCGACCATCTACAAAGCAAACTGGGCCAATTTCCCCTATTTCAGTTTTGGGGACCTGGTGCCAATATTAAATCAACACAATGGATCGCTGATGCGGCTATGGAGAATGAGGAGTTGCACAATCCTACGCTTACTTTGATCTATCTCCCCCACCTTGATTATTGTCTTCAAAAATTCGGGCCCGATCTGGCTAAAATTGGTAAAGAACTGCAAGAGATTGACGAGGTGGTTAAACAGCTGGTAACTTTTTATCAAACCAAAGAGGCCCGCATTATCCTGCTTTCGGAATATGGCATTGCGCCGGTAGATAACCCTATTCACCTTAATCGCATATTGAGGGAACATGGTCTTTTACAAATCAGAACAGAGCGAGGACTGGAGCTGTTGGATGCAGGCGCATCCAAAGCATTTGCAGTTGCAGATCACCAGATAGCCCAGATCTATATCAATGATAAAACGATAACCGAACAGGTAAAAACCTTACTGCAGGGTATACCTGGTGTAGAATTGGTGCTTGATAAAACAGAACAGGTTAAACATCATATCAACCATGAACGCTCCGGAGATCTGGTACTGATGGCGGCTGAAAACAGCTGGTTCACCTACTATTTCTGGCTTGATGATGCTAAAGCACCTGACTATGCACGGTCAGTTGACATTCATAAAAAACCGGGCTATGATCCGGTGGAAATGTTTATGACCTCCAAATTAAGGGCGGGATACAAACTTTTAAGAAAAAAAGCAGGCTTAAGGTATGTGATGGACGTTATACCACTTGATGCCACCTTAATAAAAGGATCACATGGCCGAATTGGTATTTCTGAAGCTTATAAACCTATTATCATTACCAATGAAAGTAATGATATCAAAAACATCAACGCGACTGATGTTTTTGATATCATATGGCAGCATCTGCATTAATCAGGATATTGCACCTGCTTAAATCAGATTATTAGTTAGCCGTACCGGCATCTCGCTTTGTTTCCAGCGCGGTGCGTACACTGGCTGGTAAATTGGAGAATAAGGTATATCCCGTAGCATTCTCAATATCTTTTACTGTAGTAATATATTGAGTCCAGTCTGTGCTGAGGGTGTTAATATTGGGTGTATTTACAGCTATCACCCGTGTGTCAGTGGTAATACGACTCAGGTCGTTATTTCCGTTGGGTATCACCACAATCACCTTCCAGATGTTGGAAGGCACAACTACATGTCCACCGTCAACAGTGGTAGCTGAACCACTGGAACCGGTACCGCCCGAACCATAACTCCCCATAACTACATAGATCTCATTACCCGCGGTTACTAAAGTTCGTCCATAAGCTTCCAGATTGGCCCAGGTGTGTTCATTATTATTGGGGGCTTGTGGAATCATATTATCCATCAAAAAAGTAGCTTGATTAGCCGCTGTAGTGGAGGTCCGGTCGGCACTTGGGCAGTTATGTCCCCGGTCAAAACCCGAACCTGAATAACTGGTATTGGAAACTTCATACCAGCCGGCAGGTAAATTGGTATCTGCCCGGAAATCATTTGAGCGATCTATAGAACCTAATGACGTACTACTTACATACCAGCTTACCCAGTTGGGTACGCCTTTATCACGATTGTAACTCTCGATATAATAAGTCTGATCGATCAGGTAATTATCCGCATTAGCAGTACTGCTTGTGGCAGCACTTGGATTACCTAATAATAAGTTGGTATTATCAGCAGTTGAACTTCCTGATCCTCCACCGGTTCCACCGCCTGAACCCGAGTCAAAGCTATTGATGATAAAATCATCAATATTAATCCGGTTGGCACCACCAGAAGTCTTCCTCAATTGAAAACGTAAAGAACCGGATTGGTTAACATTAAAAGTAGCCGTGTTTAACGTAGTACTTGATGCGGTTATCTCGATAGAACCTACCTGTGTATAACTACTTCCCCCGTTTGATGAAACCCATAACTGAAATGCCGAAGATCCGTCGGTACCATAAACCGCGTAATTCATAGTAATGGTCGAAGCACCTGTACTGACATCAAAGTTCATACTTAATGTTCCTGTATTACGGATACGGACAGAGCGGCTGCCGTTTTTTTGATCAGAGGTGCTGGTTCCGATCAAAGCATCATCAAGATTCCAGGAGCCGCTATTTAGCGTAACATCAGCCGCCGCATACCCGGTCTTTGATCCGGACTCAAAATCTTCATCAAAAGTTTGTACCACAGCCTGAGTTTTCGCCTTGGTACTGATCGTTGCAGGATTAGTTGGAATTGGGCTTACTAATGATTTCTGGCAGGATATCAATAGCAGTGATGAGATAAGGAGAACAAATGAGGACCGTTTTAATTGCATAATATTTAATTAGTTAATAATGCAATAAATTTAAGTCAGATAATATTAGCCCCCTGTTAAATGATTGTTCTTTAATTATTAAGAAAATTGGAGACCATCCAAATAAATCACCTTCAATTCGATAAGCGCTCATCGTGCCATGTCAATATGAATTGACTTTTAGCAAAAAATATTTATGCAAAAACATGGTTTACACTGTAAACCGTTTTTTTATGGTAAAATAAAAATAACTAATTGATTAACAGCGATTCAAATAATTTTAATCATAAAAAGTGTAAACCATGTAAACCCAATTTTTGTTAATGGGGTATTGATTAAATGGCTTTTAAAGATAATTAACAAGGCCACTCCTTTTTAAAGAAATGGCCTTGTTGATATTGTTGCAATATATAGTTATTGCTTCCGTCTTTTCCGTTCTTTCACAATTAAACTCAGCTCTCGGCTCATTTGGCCGGCTATAGCCGTGTTTTCCTGTGCACGTCTGAATAAATAGGGTAATACAGCCTTAATCGGGCCATAAGGAACGTACTTGGCTACATTATACTGGGCATCAGCCAGGTTAAAGCTCAGGTTATCGCTCATCCCTAATAGTTGCGAAAAATACACGTGAGGGTGTTTATGATCGATTTCTTTGGTATCTAAAAGTTCGGCCAGTAAACGGCAGCTTTCTTCATTGTGGGTACCTGCAATAAAAGCAATTTTATCGATATGGGTGGTACAGTAATCCAATGCAGAATCATAATCCAGATCGGTAGCTTTTTTATCCAGTTGTATTGGTGACGGGTAACCATTTTCTGCTGCACGTTTGCGTTCTTTTTCCATATAGGCGCCGCGAACAATTTTGGCTCCCAAAATAAATCCTTCACTAAGTGCAATTTCATGGTCGTTTAATATAGACGCCAGCTTATCATGCCTATACATTTGATAGGTATTATAAACTATTGCCGTTTTAGTATTAAAGCGGCTCATCATGGTCAGGGCTAAAAGATCAATGGTTTCCTGTATCCAGCTCTCTTCGGCATCAATCATCACGGGTACGTTATTGGCATGGGCTTTATCGCATATGGCCAGTACACGATTCTGTACCCTTTGCCATTCCTTTTCTTCCTCTGCGTTAAGGGCCAATTTAGCATCCAATTTTTCCAGCAACGCAAACCGGCCAACACCTGTTACCTTAAAAACAGTAAGCGGTACGGCTTTGTCTGAAGTTGCACGTTCTATGGTACGGATGATCTCATCACGGGTACTGTCAAAAACAGCTTCGTCATCCTCCCCTTCTATAGAGTAATCTAATATGGTACCTACGCCACCACTATTCAGATTCTTAATGGTATTATTACACTCATTAATGGTTTCGCCACCACAAAAGTGTTTAAATATGGTTGCCTTGATCAGGCTTTTGATAGGTAATCCTATTTTAATAGCAAAGTTGGTTACCGGAGGCCCTATCTTTACTAAAAAGTTAACATTGATTATCCTGAATAACCAGTAAGCCCGGTTAAGATCAGCATTGGATGAGTGACGGAAAGCGATTTCTGTATTTTCAAAAGAGGGCTTAACCTGTTGAGTTTTATTGTTCGTTTGGTTAGAAAGCATCTGCAAAATTATAAAATGATATCTCAATATTCCATGAATAGTTTATTTTTGCCGCTCCATGACAGAATTTAAATTAATAGGCGACCATATTCCGATGATACAGCTGCTAAAAGCGGCCCACCTGGTATCAACAGGTGGAGAGGCGCAAATAGTTGTAAGTGAAGGTGAAGTGAAATATAATGGAGAGGTTGACTATCGAAAACGCCTTAAAGTTAAACGCGGCGATGTTGTTGAATTTAGGGGAAATAAAATCTTGGTAATATGATAATGGATACCATTCAAAGCGACAACTACCCTATATATTTTAATAACAGTGTTGACGAACTGGTTAACTTTGTAAAAAAAGGGGCCTACTCTAAATTCTTTATTTTAACTGACGAAAATACCGGCGTTCATTGTTTGCCACTTGTAAAAGATAAATTAGATGCGCTTGGTGACTACGATCTTATTGAGATAAATGCCGGTGAAGAGAGCAAGGACATCGATTTTTGCATCGGCGTATGGAAAATGCTGATCGATTTTGGTGCCGACCGTAAAAGTTTATTGATAAACCTGGGTGGTGGCGTTGTGACCGATCTGGGGGGCTTTGCTGCCTCAACCTTCAAAAGAGGAATTGATTTTGTGCATGTACCCACTACCCTGCTATCACAGGTAGATGCCTCTGTAGGTGGTAAAACCGGTATTGATATTGATAGTATCAAAAACATCATAGGTACCTTTACCCAACCTAAAGCCGTATTTATTGAATACGATTTTTTAAAAACCCTCCCTCCACGACAAATACTTTCGGGCCTTGCAGAAATGCTTAAACATGGCCTGATAGCCGATGCGGCTTATTGGAATGAACTTAAAACAAGCGATCTAAAAAACCCTGCGCTTCAACTGGTTTATCGTTCTGTGGAGATAAAAAATGTGATCACCATTGAAGATCCTACAGAAAAAGGTATCAGGAAAGCTTTAAATTTTGGTCATACCATTGGTCATGCGGTTGAAACCAATTCGTTGATCAACGATAAAGACCCGCTATCGCACGGTGAAGCTATAGCTATCGGCATGATCTGCGAGTCATATCTTGCGCACAAAAAAACAGGATTGAGCGCTGATGAACTAAACGGGATCACCAAAGTATTCAACGACCTTTATCCAAGATATACTATCAAAGAGGATAGCTTTGATACCCTGTTTGCTATCATGCAAAAGGATAAAAAGAACCAGGATAATAAAATAAATTGCACTTTGCTTACTAAAATTGGGCAATGTAATATTGATAATATCTGTACAGAAGCCGAACTTCGTGAAAGTTTAATGTATTACATTAATTTGTAAAATGTCTGAGTTAGATCCCCGGAATAGGGCCGCGCTGGTACTGATAGGCTTGCTGGTTATATTAACCCTGGTTGAAATGGGTTTAAGTTACTGGGAAAACCGCAAATACTACGAAAAACGCGATACTTTTGTCAATATTTACCTTACCTCAATTGCGGTAGTTACCAACCTTTTAGTTAAGACCAGTACTTTTTTCATGCTGAGTTTTGCTTATCAGTTCAGGCTTTTTCAAATACACAACGTTTTCCTGTATTGGTTTGTACTGGTTGTCGTGCAAGACTTTTTGTACTGGGTGCTGCATTATACCGGGCATTATTGCAGGTTTTTTTGGGCGATGCACGTAACACACCACTCATCAGAGCACTTTAATTTAACCACAGGTTTCCGGTCAACGGTTTTTGAACCATTTTACCGTACTTTCTTTTATTTACCCCTCGCGTTGATGGGATTTAATGCGATTGATATTTTATATGCCTATCTCATCACCCAGCTTTACGGAAATTTAGTACATACACAATATAAGGTGGCGCTCCCTAAATGGTACGGATGGCTGTTTGTAACGCCGGCACATCACCGGGTTCATCACGCTTCCAACATTCCTTACCTTGATAAAAACATGGGTATGATGCTTATCCTGTGGGACAGGCTGTTCGGAACTTTCAGAGACGAAGACCTTTCTGAACCAGTTAAATATGGGCTTACCAAACAACCAGAAGATATGGGGCCGGTGAATATTATTTTTCACGAATGGAAAGCCTTGCTGCATGATGTTAAACAGGCCCCTGGTTTCCGGAACAAATTAGGATACTTGTTAAACCCGCCTGGATGGAGCCACGATGGTAGTACACAAACCGCCCGTGTACTGCAAAGAGAATACGAAAAACAGGCTTTGGGCAAATAAAATTCTGTTCAGCTTGTTTATTTTACAAAAAATAAAATTTCCTATTGACAAAAACATTTTTTACCGTACATTTACAACGTAATAAAAAACAAATGAAATTTACAAGCGCATACTATTTCGGTTACTACTTTTACTTTAACAGTGAGAGCCGGGACTAATATGTACTTAACACACACATAAAGAACTTAAAAAGTCCCGGCACAAAATGCCGGGACTTTTTGCTTTAATAGGGTTATGAAAATAGAAAGACCAAGAGTTGCAATCCAGGGAATACGCGCTTCTTTTCACGAGGAAGCTGCTTTACGGTACTTTGGTGAAAACACGCAAACCATTGAATGCAATACATTTAAGCAAACTTTTGAAACCCTAAAAAACAGGGAGGCAGATTACGTGGTGATGGCTATTGAAAACAGCATTGCCGGAAGTATCTTGCCTAATTATACCCTATTGCTTGATTATGGTTTTCCGGTAGTGGGCGAAATTTATCTGCCTATTCAGTTACATTTAATGGCCTTGCCTGGTGTAAAATTTGAGGATATTAAATATGTAACCTCCCATCCTATCGCTTTACGCCAGTGTGTTGATTTTTTTGATGAATACCCTCATCTTAAAATTGTGGAAAGTAATGATACGGCAGCTTGCGCCAAACGCATCAGAGAAGAACAATTGACCGACACGGTTGCCATTGCAAACTCGCTGGCTGCTAAACTTTATGGATTGGATGTACTCGAACGCCGGATAGAGTCAAACAAAAAGAACTTTACCCGTTTCCTGATCCTTACCCACCACGATAACGTGGAAAAGAAGAATTCTAATAAAGCTTCGCTTTGCTTTCAAGTAAGTAACAAAGTTGGCGCATTGGCCAAAGTGCTTAATATTTTTGCCGAAGAGGGTGTGAATATGAGCAAAATACAATCTATGCCTATCCTTGGTAAACGCAATGAATATAACTTTTACGTAGATATTGAATGGGACGAGCCAAAACAATACGACGTATCCATAAGACAGATACTTAAATACACGCATAACTTTAACATACTTGGTGAATATGAAAGACATGACGATGAATTAACAACTCCCAAACCTCAAAAAAATGATCGGATACGGAAGTATATCAATATCCGCAGAAATATATAAGACCTGTAATTAATAATTGAAGATTTAAACAAAATATAAAAACACACCGGTAAATGCCGGACAAATAACAAAACAATGAAACTGAATTTAAACATACAGCCGCTTCACACCTGGATCAAAACCGGAAAAGAACCATTGGTAATAGCGGGCCCCTGCAGTGCAGAAACTGAAGATCAATTAGTAGCTACAGCTCATTTATTAGCGCAAACCGGCCGCATCTCTGCATTACGTGCAGGTATCTGGAAACCACGTACCCGTCCGGGTGAATTTGAAGGTATTGGCAGCATAGGCCTGGAATGGCTTAAACGCGCAAAAGAAGAAACCGGATTACCTACCGCTGTGGAAGTGGCAACTGCTAAGCATGTTGAAGAAGCATTAAAAGCAGGTGTTGATATTTTATGGGTAGGCGCGCGTTCAACCGTTAACCCTTTTACTGTACAGGAAATTGCTGATGCCTTACGTGGTGTTGACGTACCGGTAATGGTAAAAAACCCGGTTAACCCCGATCTTTCTTTATGGATAGGTGCTTTAGAGCGTATCAACAATGCGGGTATCACTAAACTGGCAGCTATACACCGTGGATTTTCATCTTACGAAAAGTCAGCTTTCCGTAATGAGCCAATGTGGGATATCGCCATCAACTTAAAAACATTGGCTCCTGAGTTGCCAATCATTAACGACCCAAGTCATATTTCAGGCAACCGCGACCTGATAGGTTACATCTCGCAAAAGGCATTAGACCTTGATATGCAAGGCTTAATGATCGAATCACATATCGACCCAAGCGTAGCCTGGACAGATGCTAAACAACAAGTTACTCCTGCTGCCTTAGCTGATATTATTGATCACCTGGCTTTACGTAAACCAGAGATCCGCAATGCAGAATTAAGCGACAAGCTTGCTGAGCTGCGTAACCAAATCGATAAAATTGACGACCTGGTTATCCAAAAAATTGCTGAGCGTATGCAAATCGCCGAGAAGATCGGAAACTACAAAAAAGACAACAACATTACCATTTTACAAGTAGGTCGTTGGGACGAGATCGTTCAGAAACGTACCAACTATGCAAAAGCGTTAAAGTTAGGTTCTGAATTTACTGAGAAGTTATTAGAGCTTTTACATAGCGAGTCGATCCGCAGACAAACCGAGATCATGAACACCAATGAGGCCGGACAAGCAGCAGAAAAACTTACCCACGTATAATATCAAATACTGATGCAAAACGTCATCCTGAAAAAAAGTAATAAGCAAATAAACGGCACGGTACATCTTACCGGATCAA
This sequence comes from Hygrocybe conica, assembly GCA_900068975.1. Lineage (NCBI taxonomy): Eukaryota > Fungi > Basidiomycota > Agaricomycetes > Agaricales > Hygrophoraceae > Hygrocybe > Hygrocybe conica. Next base: position 342,508 of record CEMM01323134.1, read on the forward strand.
AAAGCGAGTGCAACCGTGCATTGGTTATAGAGGCTCTGAGCAATGGCAAAGTGAAGGTAGAGAACGTATCAGACGCCGCCGATGCGGTGTTATTGGCAGGTATATTGAGAAGTCCGAAGTCTGAAGTTGGAAGTCTGAAGTTAAATGACTCAGAACTACAAACTCAAGACTTAAGACTTGTCGACATCGGCCCTGCCGGTACTGCCATGCGCTTTTTAACCGCTTATTTTGCTATACAGGATAATGAAGTAATATTAACCGGCAGCCAAAGGATGAAGGAAAGACCGATAGGCATATTGGTCGACGCGCTGAGAGAGTTAGGTGCCCATATTGATTACGAAGAAAAAGAGGGTTATCCCCCTATAAAACTAAAAGGCAGTTTCGGGCAGCTAACTAGTAAGATCAGTATTAAAGGTAACATCAGCAGTCAGTATATTACTGCCTTGTTACTCATCGCTGCACGGCTGCCTTTTGGTTTGGAGCTCCATATTGAAGGTGAGTTAACCTCGCGCCCATATGTAGAAATGACGCTTGCCATGCTGGAAACAGCAGGTATACAACACCAATGGGAGGATAACGTTATTGCCATAACCAATCAGGAGTTTACTACCACTTCATTACATGTTGAACCAGACTGGAGCGCGGCATCATACTGGTACGCCATAGCGGCACTGGCAGATCAGGCGGAGTTGTTTTTAACCGGACTAACACCATACAGCTTACAAGGTGATAGTGTGATCACTGAGATCATGGCCAATTTTGGCATCACTTCCCAGTTCAAAGATGGCGGTGTTCAGCTAACTAAGGAGCATAAACCGTTTAGTCATAAAGTATTCGACCTGAAGGAATGTCCCGATCTGGCACAAACTATTGTTGTGATATGTGCAGCCTTAGGTCATGAAGCAGCATTCACTGGTCTGGAAACTTTAAAAATAAAAGAAACAGATCGTATTTTAGCTTTACAGACTGAACTGGCAAAAATGGGCGTTAAACTGATTGAGAACAACGAAATCTATCAATTAGATTGCAGCGAAAAGTTTATTCCTGAGCGCATGTTTATCAATACCTATCATGATCATCGTATGGCTATGGCATTTGCACCGCTAGCCCTGATCATTCCTGAACTGGAGTTTGAAAATGCACCGGTAGTTGATAAATCATACCCTGCCTTCTGGACCGACCTGGCCAAACTTGGCTTTGAGGTTCAGGAAGTAGAAGGTTAAGGTTAAATAACTACTAAGCGTCATTGTGAGCGATAGCGTGGCAATCCCCGACATACAGAGCAGCTTTGCTAATTGGGGATTACTTCGTACCTCGCAATGACGATTTAAATAAATAGATTTGCGATGAACCGTCTCAAATCTCATATCTAACATCACATATCTAAAACCATGGCAGGCAACTCATTCGGGCAAATATTCAGGATAACCACCTTTGGCGAATCACATGGCGAAGCTATAGGGGTAATTATTGATGGATGCCCCGCGCAATTATCAGTCGACCTGGATTACATTCAGGGCGAACTGGATAAACGCAAACCCGGTCAGTCAAAAATAACCACACAACGTAAAGAAAGTGACACTGTAAAGATCCTTTCAGGTGTATTTGAAGGTAAAACCACAGGGACACCTATAGCAATGCTGATCCCAAATGAAGATCAGCGCTCCAAAGATTATAGTCATAATGTGGACGTATTCCGCCCCTCCCATGCCGACTATACTTACCAAACCAAATATGGTATTCGAGATCATCGTGGTGGTGGTCGCTCATCCGCCCGCGAAACTGCCGCACGTGTTGCAGCGGGCGCTTTAGCCAAGCTTTTACTGAAAAGCCAGGGTATCGAGATAGCGGCCCACGTAAGCAGCGTAGGAACCATCAACGCGCCTAATGTAAGTATAGACAGTGTACAGGAATTTATTGACGAGCGCGAAAAGAACATTGTACGCTGCGCAGACCCGGCAACTGCCGAAGAAATGATCGCCTTTATTGATAGTGTGCGTAAAGACGGTGACACCGTTGGCGGCAAGATCAGCTGCCATATAAAAAACTGCCCTGTAGGCCTTGGAGACCCTGTTTTTGATAAGCTTCATGCCGATCTGGGTAAAGCCATGCTGAGCATTAACGCGGTTCATGGCTTTGAATTCGGCTCAGGCTTTGCCGGCAGCGAAATGCGCGGATCGGAACATAACGACATCTTTGTAAAATCCCATTTAGGTGATATTAGCACCATTACCAACTTCTCTGGTGGTATACAAGGCGGGATCAGCAACGGAATGCCTATCGAGTTTAAAGTTGCCTTTAAACCGGTGGCCACCATTATGAAGAACCAGGCGACTATTGACAGTGAAGGCAATGCCGCCGAAATATCGGGCAAAGGCCGTCATGATCCTTGTGTGGTACCACGCGCCGTCCCTATTGTTGAAGCTATGGCCGCACTGGTTTTGGCTGATCACTGGCTCAGGAACCGGAACTCTATTTTAAGCTGAAAATTCAAGGCATAAAGCCTAAAGCCACTTAAATAGTTCAAAAAGCCCGAAGCCGACAAAAAGCTTTGGGCTTTTCGCTTTAAGCTTTCTGCTTATAATTACCTTTGTAAACCTATGTTAACCTCTGTCATCCAATTATACAAACAAGCTTATAGCGGACTATCTAAAAACAGCTGGTACCTGAGCATAGTAATGTTCATCAACCGGAGCGGAACTATGGTGGTGCCGTTTATGAGCATTTATACCATTCAGCAGCTGCATTTTACCATCGTACAATCGGGTTGGGTAATGGCATTTTTTGGTATAGGAGCTATATCAGGCGCGTTTATAGGTGGCAGGCTAACCGATAAGATCGGCTTTTATGATATCCAGGTGGGCGCCCTGCTTATTGGCGGTATATTATTCCTGGTATTGGGTTATCAGCGTACTTTTTTGAGCGTAAGTATTGGCACTTTTATACTCAGTATCTGTAACGAGTCGTTTCGACCGGCAAACTCTACAGCCATAGCACATTACAGCAACGAGGAGAACAAAACCCGCTCCTACTCCTTAAACCGGCTGGCAACCAACCTTGGTTGGGCCTTTGGCGGTGGATTGGGCGGTTTCCTGGCTTCATTCAACTACCATTTGCTTTTTTGGGTGGATGGCTGCACTAATATTTTTGCCGCGCTTTTACTATTGAAACTAATGCCTCGCGCAACGATCCGGAAAACGGTTAAAGATCTGGCAGATAAAGCCATAGCATCCACGTCAGCTTATAAAGACGGCATTTACCTGGTATTTATCTTATTGTGTACTTTGTTCGCCACCTGCTTTTTTCAGTTCTTTATTATGCAGCCGGTGTTTTATAAGATCCAATGGCATTTTAATGAGCGTTTTATCGGCTTTCTGCTGGCTTTAAATGGTATACTCATCGTACTGATCGAGATGGTATTGATCCATAAATTGGAGGGCAAAAGAAACCCGCTAACTTACATCAGCGCGGGTATTATTATAGCCGGTACCAGCTTTGCCCTGTTAAATTTGCTGCCACATGCCGCATGGGTGGCCATTTTGGTAGTTGTGATGATCACCCTGGGCGAAATCATGAGTATGCCTTTTATGAATGCCTACTGGATAAACCGTACTACCAACAACAACCGTGGCGAATATGCTGCCTTGTACAGCATGTCATGGTCGGCGGCGCAGATCATTGCACCGGCAGTTGGCAGCCAGATCATCGCTCATGGTGGTTTTTCGATGCTCTGGTGGGTCTTAGGATCCGTATGCCTGCTATCTTCAACCGGCTTTTTTGTACTGAAAAAGCTCACTCCCCATAATAAACCAACAATAATCATAGTTGATTAATTTATAAATGAAAAAAGCTATTATACTAGATTTGGATAATACTATATATCCGGTAAGTTCCATCGCCGAATACTTATTTGCCAAAGTGTATGGTTTTTTAGATAGCCTGGCTAATGAATTAACTGTTGATCAAATAAATCTGGCCAAAGAAGAAATGAAAAGAAAGCCATATCAACAGGTGGCAGATAAGTATAACTTCAGTGAAACGGCCAAATTGAAGGGACTGGAATTACTCAGAAACCTTGAACATGATTTGCCAATGCAGCCATATGTCGATTACAAATTTATTAGCGATACAAAAACGGATAAATTTCTGGTTACTACTGGGTTTACTAAACTACAATGGAGTAAGATCCGGCTTTTGGGCATAGAAAATGATTTTAAAGCTATATACATAGTTGATCCGGAAATTTCATCTGAAACAAAAAAAGAAGTTTTCCTCCTGATCATGGATACTCATGGGTACAAACCCGAAGACTTGTTGATTGTCGGCGATGATCCCGAATCAGAAATAAAAGCTGCTACAACCTTAGGTATTGATACATTTTTATTTGATCCGGAAAACAGATATCCCGATGCAACTGTGACCCATGTTTCAAACAGCCTTAAAGATGCAGTCGCTATATTTTCTTAAACCTCGCTATTTTTCAGCACTTTAACCGTAACCAAAAGCTGTCCTAAATGTCGCATGGTATGCTCTGCGGCGTGTACGTACAGCCCCATTACGGTTGATGGCAGTTGCCCCCTGCCTACCCCACGGAACTCTTTTAGGGTTTGTTCATCAGTTGCCGTTAGTTGACCAATAGCTTTATCAACCTCATGATCAAACTGTTCTACCAGGTCAATTACAGTTATATTTTCGGACACCTTCCCTTCAGTCAACAGGTAATCCAACTGCTCCGCCGTAAGTGCTTCTCCCCTGGCATAGGTAAAAAGCCGATTCAGTACCCCTGTTAAGTGCTGCAGGTGGAAACCCGGGGATGCCATACCTGCCACCTTTTGCCCTAATAAACTATCCGGGAAATCAGCCATCAGTTCATGCAGTTCTTCCCGGGCCTGGAGCAGGGCCTGGGCCACGGGCTGGAGTAGCTCCGGCACACCCTCCAAAGATCCCCGGAGCCAAACTTCGGTTTTATTTTTTGCTGTCATCGTTTTTAGAAAATTGGTTCTGTTTTAAGCCCCCAAAACTTTTTAAACCTTTAATTTTAACA
>CEMM01323134.1:353246-414432 GCA_900068975.1 Hygrocybe conica
GATTGCTTCGTACCTCGCAATGACGCGCGGAGGGTAAATCGCGAATTCAACAACTCACTAATTCACTAAATCACTAATTAAAAAATCGCGGGATATTTAGCGGGATTAGCTTCGTTCATCATGGCGTAAACCGCTTCGATCACGTCATCAACAGATGGTTTGCTGAAATAATCGCCATCGGAACCATAAGGCGGACGATGTTCTTTAGCCGTTAACGTCCTAGGTTGTGCATCAAGCGAATAGTAACCATTTTCGGTTTCCACTATCTTTTGAACAATATAGGCCGACGCCGCTCCCGGTACATCTTCGTCGATAACCAATAATTTGCTGGTCTTTTTTAAAGAAGTACCACAAACGTTGTCGATATCAAAAGGATACAGCGTTTGCGGATCGATAATTTCGATATGGATACCCATTTTGTCAAGCTCAACGGCAGCTTCCTGCACGATACGCAAGGTTGACCCGTAGGAAACAACGGTGATGTCTCCCCCCTCTTTCAATATCTCAGCCTTACCCAGCGGAACGGTGAATTCGCCTACGTTTTCAGGAAGTTTTTCTTTTAAGCGATAGCCGTTCAAACTTTCGATCACAATAGCAGGCTCATCCCCTCTTAGCAGCGTGTTATATAAACCCGCAGCCTGGGTCATGTTGCGGGGTACGCAAAGATGAAAACCACGCATCGAGTTCACGATCAATCCCATTGGCGATCCTGAATGCCAGATCCCTTCAAGCCTGTGGCCACGGGTGCGGATGATCAGCGGTGCTTTTTGTCCGCCCTTGGTACGATAGCTTAAACTGGCTATATCGTCGCACAAAACGGTCATGGCGTATATGAGGTAATCCAGGTATTGGATCTCGGCAATAGGGCGTAAACCACGCATAGCCAAACCCATTCCCTGCCCTATAATGGTAGTTTCACGGATGCCGGTATCGGTAATGCGCAGATCGCCGTATTTGCTTTGCAAACCGGCAAATCCCTGGTTAACATCACCAATAGCGCCTACGTCTTCACCAAAGGCCACAATGCTTTTATCCCGGTCAAAGTTGGCATCAAAACAGGCATTCAAGATCTCACGGCCATCTAACAGGCGTGCATCTTCACTATATATAACAGGCACAACAGGCACATTTAAAGGAGATTGTGGTGTTCCTGAAAATAATTTAGAGTTAAAGCGTTCGTTATTTTTGATAGTCTCGGCACTTAGCCAGTTTAACAATACTTGTCTTTCGGCTACCGTTTCATGTACGGTAAGCCGTAAGGCTTTACGCACAGAGCCAACGGTATCTTTCCTGCCGGCATCATAGCTTGAACGCAATGCCGAAGCGATCTCGGCCAGCTCTTCCTGAGCGGCAACATTATAGGCCAGGTTATCAATTAAACGGGCGGTTTCTTCCAGCTCGTTTTTGATGATATCGCCCAGTTCGGCGGCGGCTTCACGCTGGCACTCCCGTACATATTTTTTGGCTTCGGTTTCGAGTTCGTCCAACTCAGCTTCGTTAGCAATAGCCGAAGAGATCATCCACTCGCGCATTTTCAGCAGGCAATCGTGTTCCTCTTCCCAGGTCAGGCGATCTTTTGATTTATATCGCTCATGTGAGCCCGAGGTAGAGTGGCCCTGCGGCTGTGTCATCTCCACCACGTGAATCAATACGGGTACATGTTGCTCGCGGCAGATGGTAATGGCACGTTCGTAAGTTTCGCAAAGGGCGATATAATCCCAGCCCCTTACTTTAAATATTTCATAACCGTTGGAGCCGTTTTCGCGCTGAAAACCTTTCAGTATCTCAGAAATATCTTCTTTGGTAGTTTGTAGTTTAGCCGGAACGGAGATAGCATAAGCATCGTCCCAAACCGAAATGGCCATGGGTACCTGTAGTACGCCTGCCGCGTTAAAGGTTTCAAAAAACAAGCCTTCGGATGTGGAGCCATTGCCTATGGTTCCAAAGGCAACCTCGTTACCACCTACAGAAAACTGCTTCAGGTATTCCAGCTCTTTATTCTGACGATATAATTTTGAAGCGTAAGCCAAACCCAGCAAACGGGGCATATGGCCGCCGGTTGTTGAAATGTCTGATGAGCAGTTCATGGTTTCGGCCTGGTTAACCCAGCTGCCGTCGGCGTTAACAAAACGTGTGGCATAGTGACAATTCATTTGCCTGCCGCCAGATGCGGGATCTTTTTCAATATCGGGGTTGGCATAGAGCTGGGCAAAAAACTCTTTGAGATTGCTCATGCCGGTAGCGAACATAAAAGTTTGATCGCGGTAATATCCGGCGCGCCAGTCGCCCGCGCGGAAAGCTTTGGCCATGGCTAACTGGGCAACTTCCTTACCATCACCAAAAATGCCAAACTTAGCTTTACCCGTTAAAACTTCTCTCCTGCCTATTAAACTTGCCTGGCGACTTTCGTAACCAATACGATAATCGTCAATCACAATTTTCTTGAAATCATCAAAACTCAGTTCTGCAGTATTAAATTTACTGGTTGCACGTAAGGTAGATTCGGGCATATATAATTTCGTTTAGACGGTAAAATTATAAAATTCTATTCTGTATTTTGCATACTGACAATAAAACATGGAGTTTAACTAATAGTTTTTAATTTGGGTTAAACCTTATATATTTGTTTTACGTTAAACCTTATATATTTGTATTAATCAAACAACATATGAAACAGATACTAATGATTTGCGCAGTAGTTTTAGGTTTTGCCTTTACTGCATCGGCACAGGATAGCCAAAAAGCTGAGTTTAAATTCAATGAAGAAAAACACGACTTTGGCAAAATACCTCAGGGTACTCCTGTAACCACCGTTTTTGAATTTACCAACGTTGGTAAAGAGCCTCTTATTTTGACAGAAGTAAGACCAACTTGCGGTTGTACAATTGCCGATTACACCAAAACTCCTGTAAAAGGTGGTGAAAAAGGTACCATCAAGATCACTTACAATGCTGCTGCAGCTGCACCTTTCAACAAAACCATTGTTGTAAAATCAAACGCAGTTACGCCAGAAAAGTATCTGAACATTATTGGTGAGGTTGTGGCCAAACCAGCGTCGAGCAAATAAGCAAAGCAAGTTGCCGATGTCGCCCCTTGCTGAACAAGGGGATCAAAAAATATTAAAAAAAAGACCCTTTTCGAGGGTCTTTTTTCGTTTAAGGAAGTATACAACAACAATACTTTCTTTTTTATTAATTTTGCACATGCCAAAAATATCTCATAAAGGGCAGCGAATGCCCGCATCGCCTATACGTAAGCTAACACCTTATGCTGATAAAGCTAAGCTGGATGGTAAAAAAGTTTACCACCTGAACATTGGCCAGCCTGATATTGAAACGCCCGAAGGCATGCTGAATGCCATTAAAAATATTGATTTTAAGGTTTGGGCCTACACTCCATCTGAAGGTACACTCACCTACAGAAAAAAGCTTACAGAGTATTATAACAAGCTGGGTTACAACATTACGCCCGACAATATTATTGTAACTACCGGTGGTTCTGAAGCTATTACCATATCCATGATGGCCTGCCTTGACCCGGGTGATGAAGTGATTATCCCGGAACCTTTTTATGCCAATTACAACGGCTTTGCCAGCCAGAGCGATATTGTGGTGAAGCCGATACTTTCTTTTATTGATAACGGTTTTGCCCTGCCCCCTATCAGTGAGTTTGAAAAACTGATAACTGATAAAACCAAGGCTATCATCATTTGTAACCCTAACAATCCTACGGGTTATTTATATTCCAAAGAGGAGCTGGAAGCCTTGAAAGAACTGGCCCTGAAATATGATCTGTACCTGTTTTCGGATGAGGCATACCGTGAATTTTGTTATGACGGCCGCACTTTTATTTCGCCTATGCACCTGGAGGGACTGGATGAAAACGTGATCGTGATGGATACCGTAAGCAAGCGTTACAGTGCCTGTGGAGCCCGTTTGGGTTGTTTGATCACCAAAAACAAGGCGGTTTTAAGCGCTGGTTTAAAGTTTGCCCAGGCCCGCCTAAGCGCCGGTATGGTGGAACAAATTGCAGGTACTGCTGCTGTTGACACCCCCGATAGCTATTTTGAAGCCGTAAATAAAGAATATACCAGTCGCCGGGATACGCTGGTGAGTAAACTGAACAAAATAGATGGCGTTTATTGCCCTAATCCGGGTGGCGCTTTTTACGTGGTAGCCAAATTACCCATTGATAATGCCGACAAATTTTGCCAATGGATGCTGGAAACCTTTAGCTATAACAACCAAACCGTAATGATGGCACCCGCAACCGGCTTTTACAGCAGCCCCGGAGCCGGATATAACGAGGTACGCATGGCTTACGTGTTAAAAAATGAAGATCTGCAAAACGCGATGATCTGCCTGGAGGAAGCCCTGAAAGTTTACCCGGGACGTACTGTAGGCAATGAGCAGCTTGCAGAAAGCAGATAAAAAAGATATATGCATAAAACAAGAAAACCCGGCCTAATAACCGGGTTTTCTTGTTTTAACTGAAAAGACGGCCTTCACAATCCATCTATAATATCAGCCTTATGCTGGTATCAGGTTGGTGGTAATGCCGATTCTGTTCCATACATTAATAGTAATTATGGCTAAGATCACTTGTGCCAGATAAGTTTCATCAAGTACTTTGGCTGCCTGCGCATAGGTTTCATCCTTTACATGATTGCTGATTAAAGTAACTTCCTCGGTCAGCGCTAATATTACCCGTTCTTCTTCCGAAAAAAACGGAGTATCGCGCCAGGCATTCAGGGCATAGATACGCTGTTCTGTTTCGCCGGCTTTGCGGGCGTCTAAAGTGTGCATGTTGATACAAAAAGCACATCCGTTTATTTGTGACGATCTGATTTTAATCAAGTCTTTATGCGTTCTTGTCAGTGGGGTGCTTTCAATAAATTTTTCAAGCCCAAGTACAGCTTTGTATCCTTCGGGCGCTATTTTGTCAATTTTAATTCTTGTTTGCATTTCTTTAAGATTTATTTGATACAAAATTAGCCCAATAACATGGATGTTAAATATGCCAGTTACCAGATAAAGGGTAGCCCAGCGAACTTACTGAACTATCTTTTTCAGGATCCCCAACGCTTCCGTCATCTCCTTTTCATTCAATGAAGCAAAACCCATCCTCAAGGCATTGGTAACAAAGGATTCATTTTTATAAAAACTTCCGTTGCCAATGTAAAGCCCTTTTTTTGAAGCATCCCCGGCCATTTTCATCAAATCGATCCCTTTATCAAAATTTGTCCATACGCCAAGTCCACCCTCCGGCATCTTGAACTCTATCACGTCATTAAAGTCGGATTTGAGTATATCACAAAACGAGTTCCTACGTTGCTTGTAAATTTTTAAGGATTTCCGAAAATGCCTTTCCATCTCCCCATCATCAAACAGTACCGCGAATGCCTCTTCCAATAAGGTGTCGCCCTGTTTATCTATCAGTTGCCGTAATGAAGACGCGGCTCCTACAAATGCCGAAGGTCCTGTCATAAACCCGATCCGCAAAGCCGGGGCAAAAGTTTTGGAGATGGAACCTATATAAATTACATTATGATGATGGTCGATACTTGCCAGTGGCAGATACGGCTTATTATCATAATGGAAATCAAAATCATAATCATCCTCAATGATCGCGAAACGGTATTCTTGGGCAAGGTTTAATAGCTTTAACCTGCGCTCCATACTCATAGTTACGGTTGTAGGAAAGTGGTGGTGAGGTATAATATATACCGCCTTTATTTTCTTATGCTGTAAAGTTTCCTTCAGAAAATCTACATCCATTCCATTGTCATCAACCGGGACCCGCAAGAGGTTTGCACCTGAATGTCTGAAGGTATCATCAGCAGAACCGTAGTTTGAAACTCCAACCGCTATATTATCCCCGGTATTAAGTAACAGTTGCGCGGCTAAATAGATGCCCATCTGGCTGCCTTTTGTAATGAGTATATTTTCGGCAGACACGACTAAACCCCGGCTATTGGATAGGTAGTGACAAATAGAAAGGCGAAGATGTTCTGATCCCATAGAACTGCCATATTTCAGAAAGTTTCTGCCATGAAATCTCCTGGAAAGACTTCGATACTCGCGCATAAGTACATCAACCGGGGCCAAACGTACATCAGGAAAGCCATCATCAATAGCAAGAATAGTTTTTTGAAGATCATCGCTCGGAGCTGCCTTTTCAAAATTATTTGTCCATATAAAAGCCTCCTTCGGGCTATTGCTTTTGCCAGGCTCAGGCAATATCGTTTTGGAGCGGATAGGTAATTTGGAGAGTACAAATACACCTTTGCGTTCTATCGACTCAGCCCAACCCTGGCTAACGAGTTCTTCATAAGCCAGCTTTACCGTATTTCTATTGATACCGATCAACTCTGCCAGTACCCGTGAACTTGGCAATATATCGGCAGGCTGGAGTGTACCATTCGTGATCAAAGCTATGAAGCTATTGCACACCTGGATATGTAACGCTACAGAGGCGTTTCGTTCAACCTGGATCAATGATTTATAAGGCAACATCTGGGCTGTAGTTTTTATAAAAATTGGTATACAAATATAATCCAATGCCCCCATACTTTTGTATAAAAATTATCGAAATGAAAAAAGTATTAGTCATCAATTCAAGCGCAAGATCGCTTAAATCCCAAAGCAGAAAATTGACAGAAGTATTTATAGATCACTGGAAAAGTATCCACAATGATGCCGTTATCAATACCCGGGAATTAGGAAATACCAATGTGCCACACATCAACGAAGATTGGATCGCCGCCGCTTTCACACCAGAAGCAACAAGGTCTGCAGCGCAAATGGAGACCTTAAAATTAAGTGATGCTTACATTGCCGAACTACACGAAGCTGATGTTATTGTGCTTGGTTCTCCCATGTACAACTGGTCAATTCCCAGTGCGCTCAAAGCCTATATCGATCAAATTGTGAGAGTCAACGAAACTTTTACGTTTAACCGGGCCGATGTGCAGAACCCATACACCGGGCTACTTGAAAATAAAACTTTATTCCTTTTGCTTTCCAGAGGCGAACCGGGATATGAAAAAGGAGATTATAATGAGCATATGGATTTCCAGAGCACCTATTTAAAAACCGTATTTAATATTATAGGTTTCAGCAACATTCATGTGATTACTGTTAGCGGACTATCATACGGTCCGGAGAAACTTAAAAGATCCATAGACACATCGCATCAGGATATCAGAGACCTGATAGAGAGGGAACTGGTGTAACATGAAAAATAATGTATTCAAAGGGAGCATCTTTATCGCACTGGGAGCTTCCAGTTACGGAATGCTGGCAACCTTTGTAAAAATGGCTTATCATGAAGGATTCAATACTGCCGAGGTAACACTTTCGCAGTACTGTCTTGGATTTGCAGTACTCCTTATTTTAACCCTGTTCCGTAAACACGATACCGTGCCGGCAACAAAAACATCAGGTACTAAAGGCATATTTAAGCTAATAATTGCGGGAACATCTTTGGGGTTAACCAGTGTTTTTTACTACTTCTCGGTTCAGTACGTCCCGGTAAGTGTTGCCATTGTGTTGTTAATGCAAACGGTGTGGATGGGCGTTATCCTGGAAATGATCCTACATAAAAAACCACCCGGATTACGCAAGATCGCATCTGTTTTTATCATTTTAGCCGGGACGGTATTGGCTACCAATTTATATAAACAATCTGTTACTATTAACTGGACTGGTTTTGGCTGGGGACTCCTCGCCGCGCTTTGTTATACAGCAACCATGTATTCATCACACAACGTTGAACTTCATTCTCCTCCCTTAAAAAGAAGTCTTTACATGATCCTGGGCGGATTGATCATTATCGCGTTTATTTTCCATTCATCTCTAAATCAACACTTTTCATACGGAATATTTCTGCGCTGGGGCCCTATCCTTTCCTTGTTTGGAACCATCCTCCCGCCATTGCTGTTTACGAGAGGAATGCCGCTAACAGGTATGGGACTGGGGGCCATTATTGCATCTATAGAAATACCGGTTTCTGTATTAATGGCAAACCTGCTGCTAAAAGAACCCGTGAGCCTGCTGCAATGGACGGGCGTTATACTTATCCTGCTTGCAGTGGTGTTGATGAATATTGGAAACGCTAAAAAGAATACCGGAATATATAACAACAAAACCCAATAACCATTGGGTTTTGTTGTTTTCAAGCTATTATTAGGGTTTATAAAGAATATCTAATTTTTCATGGCATTATTGACAGGTTGGCTATCAACAAACTGTTCAAAACTCTTGATTTTCCCATCTTTCAGTTTCCATACATGAGCAACTCTGGCTACAAATGATTTACCTGTTATTTTGTAAGTCCCTGTATAGGTACCATATGCCACAACTTTATTGTCGCTCGCAACATAGTCTTCCGGTGTAAATTTATAATCAATCCATTCGCTTCCCAAACGACTGAAAACATTTTTGGTGATGTTTTCCAAGCCGATGTAAGTTCCTGCATAGGGGAAACCTTTGGCTTCGGTCCAGGTGATATCTTCGGCTACGTATTTGGCTAAATTTCTCCCGTTTTCTTCTGAAGTTTTGCCTTCATAAGTGCTTTTTATAATTGCAAGATCTGTCATTTTCTCTTCTATTTTAAGGAACAACCTGACAGTGCTATAAACACTGGCAGATTGAACAAGATTAATGATTTTACCATTTCATTTCGCCAGTGTTTACTTTCGCACCTATTTGCAAGGCGATGCCAAAAGTGAGCGCAGGGTATTTTGATTTTAACACAGCTATCAGCGCATCCGAGGTTTTATTATTTTTTAAAGCCTCTTCATAGAACTGAATATAGCTTTTTGTGTGCTTTACAGCGCTCTCGTCAAATGGGCTTGCAGAATTAGCATGGGCAGGAACCACAATAGCCGGGTGTAATGCTTCAATTTTGTCTAAAACACTGATCCACTCTTTGCGGGCTTCTGTTGTTTGTGCATCAGCCATCCAAAGATGGAAAGTGGTTCCAAAAATATTAATACCGCCTACAACTGCTTTTATAGAAGGTATCCAAATAAAAGTTTTAGATGGAAATTCCTCCAAGCCTACAATCTCTAATTTCTGCCCTTCCAGATCAATGCTGTTTCCTTTTAAAACCTGGGGTAGAATAACATTTGATGTAATGTTTTTACCCAATTGTGCTCCCCATACATCTAATTTCTTTTGAGCCGTCGCTTTAATATGCTCTACAGTTGCCGGTGCTGCATAAATAGTAACTTCCGGAAAGTATTTTTTAAACACTTCCAATCCGAAGTAAAAATCAGGATCGCCATAAGAGACATAAATAGCGGTTAGTTTTTTATCGGAGTTTTTGATCTCCTGAGCTACTTTTTCTGCATCTGCTAATGTAAATTGTGCGTCGATCAATACAGCATCTGTTTTTCCTGATATGATGACCGATGCCACTCCAAAACTATTTTCTGATGCATTGTAAACCTGAATTTTAAAATTGCTTGTTTCAATAGTTTTGAAACCTTGTGCCTGTACGTTCATGCTGAATAAATTTAAGATGGTTAAGAATAATAAAGTTGAAATAATACGTTTCATGATTTTGCTGTTTAATAACAGTACAAAGATGCAATCATCTAATACTCAAAAACATTGAACAAGTTCAATAAATGAGATAGGCATTATTTTTTACCGACTATCTTTTTCCTTATTTTACTTAAAAACTCGTGGCTAATTCCCAGGTAAGCCGCTATTTGAAGATTCGTAAGGCGGTTATAATGTGCTGGATATTTTTCAATGAAGTCAAGATAACGTTGGTCGGCAGTTTTACTTAAATTGTCTATCATTCTTCTTTGCAAAGCAACATGCGTCTTTTGGGTCATTACTCTAAAGAGCTTTTCTATTTTGGGAATATTTGCATAAGCGACCTCTTTATCTTTTTTTGAGATGAGCAATACTTCGCTGTCATCAAGGGCTTGTATAAAAAGCTGTGAAGGTTTTCCAGTGGTAAAACTATCAATATCTGTGATCCACCAATTTTCAACAGCAAAATAGAGTACTTGTTCAAAGCCATTCTGATCAATATGATAAACCCGAAAAAGCCCTTTCACCACAAATCCTTCAAACTTGCAAACCTCACCTTCACTCAATAAAAAGCTTTTCTTTTTTATGGTTATATTTTGAAACAGATCACAAAACGCTTCCATTTCAGGAGCTGAAAGGGATATATGTGTGTTTATATTTTGCTGGAGAAGGTTTGTCATTACGCTTGGTGGTATTGAATTTTCACTAACACATCTGACATTGCTACCGCAGAGGTTTAAAAGCAGTAACATTCAGCACATTTCAAATGTACAAAAAGAGGCTAACGTTGAATATATTGGAAATAAAAAGCCTCCAGAAATTAATCTGAAGGCCTTGCCAAACGTTATTGATTTGATATAAAAACTTTCGAGCAAAGCACAAGTATTTAGGTAATTGCGAACGATTCAGTGGGGCCAGAGGAATTTTTCGCTCGCTTTACCCAGGCACAACCCGCTCAAGATAAAGTTCGAACCCTCGTCCAAATAAGATATCATTAAGTAGCTAAATCTTAAAATTGGCAATAAGTGCTATTAACTTACCTGCAAGATCACTTTTCCATTAAGGCCCCCTGCCGTAACCAGGTCTTGTGCCTCTGCGGCAGATTCCAGGTTTAATACTTTGGCTATCTGCGGAGTGATCTTGTTTTCCTCTACCAGTTTTTTGCCGAATGCTA
Source organism: Hygrocybe conica (assembly GCA_900068975.1). Classification (NCBI taxonomy): domain Eukaryota; kingdom Fungi; phylum Basidiomycota; class Agaricomycetes; order Agaricales; family Hygrophoraceae; genus Hygrocybe; species Hygrocybe conica. The sequence goes on from CEMM01323134.1 coordinate 363,969, forward strand.
ATTTCTCAAGCTTTGGTGCAGAATTGATGAACTCGGCAGAGATGCCATATTTTTCAGCTTCTTCATTTGAAGTAGGCATAACTATGCTAATTAATTTACCGCCCTTTTTTACCACAGCGTATGATTTCTGCAGCGTTTCACCTCCTACTCCGTCTATAACCAAGTCAACATCATGCACTAATTTGCTAAAGTCTTGTGATTTATAGTCGATCGCTTCGTCGGCACCTAATAATTTAATGAGATCCGTACCCTTTGCCGAAGCTGTGCCAATTACATAAGCGCCCAATGCTTTAGCTAATTGAACCAGCGCGATACCAACAGCACCCGCAGCTCCATGAATCAATACTTTTTGACCAGATTGCAGATCCGCACCTTCTATTAGTACGCTATAGGCCGTATTGAGCGGAACAGCCAGGGCCGCAGCTTCATTCAGACTAACATTATCCGGGATCAAGGAAATATTTTTTTCATCCATCACGATATATTCAGCATAAGTACCGCCAAATGTGGTGGCGAATACCTTGTCTCCCCTCTTTAACCGGGTTACATTTTCTCCGATTTCCTCTACCGTTCCAGAGAAATCAGTACCAGGAACAAAGGGAATCGGAATTGGTATAAATTGCTGCATTGCACCCGAACGAATTTTCATATCAAACGGATTAACGGTTGTAGCGGCTATTTTAATCAGCACCTGGCCGGCTGCCGGTGTAGGCTTAGCTATATTTTCTATTTTTAAAACGGAAGAATCTCCGTACCCTGTCATTTGAATTGCTTTCATATTTTTTATAGTTATACACAAATGTAACCGGTAGTGTCCATACAGTATCCTTTCACCGGTAAATAAAAATTAGGCGGCACTTTTAAATAATGCAATGTTCTTTAAGCTTGGTCTATCCGTTTTCGATACACATCTACGTTCGTTTCTGATACAGCACAACGCCTCACCACAAACTTAAACAACTAAAAATCAAATACTTAAAAACATGGCATATATTTTAAGGCATTACTTTAATTTCCCTAACCCATTAGAGCATTAAACCAATGATAAAGAACTATTTTAAAATAGCCTGGCGCAATATCTGGAAGAACAAAGCTTTTTCGGCCATCAACATTATCGGTCTGGCTGTGGGTATGGCTGCCTTTATGATCATTATAATGTTTGTTGCGTATGAAAAGAGCTTCGATAATTTTCATACCAAAAATATTTACCGTTTAAATGAGGTACAAACGGTTGGTCAGGAAGGTACAACCCAAAAAGTTGCATTATCCATGTTCCCGATGGGGCAGGCCTTAAAAATGAAGTACCCGGAAATAAAAAATTTCACGAAGATAAAGTGGAATGAAAAATACCAGGTAACCTATAGTAATGAGCGCATGTTTTTGCCACAAGCATTTGCTGTCGACTCCACCTTTTTCCAGATCTTTGATTTTAAACTGATCAGTGGCGATAAAAAAACCGCGCTCAGTAAGCCCAATAGCATTTTACTTACCGAAAAAACGGCCAGAAAATTATTTGGTGATGCCAATCCTATCGGGAAAACCGTAACCCATTACGGTAGCGATACCGTTTCATTTGCCGTTACCGGTGTGCTTGCTGACGTGCCCCAAAATTCACAATTACAATTTGATGCTCTGTTCTCGTTCAGCAGTATTTATAAACCCTGGATGTTTAAAAATTGGGGCGGTAATTGGCTAAATACCTATCTTGAGCTTGCACCCGGCACTAACCAGGCATCACTGGAAAAGAAATTCCCGGACTTTATTACAGAGCACCTGGGCAAAGATGGCACCAAATATATGAAGCTGTTTTTGCTGCCTTTGAAGGACGTGCATGCCAACTCGGCTGATATTGGTTTGGATTATATCAACTATCAAAAATTTGATAAAAAATCGACCAATCTATTTGCTATTATCGCATTGATCGTACTGATCATAGCCTGCGTTAATTTCATTAATCTTTCAACGGCTCGTTCGGCCGAAAGGGCCAAGGAAGTAGGCATCCGTAAATCTATAGGTGCTTACCGATTTCAACTGGCTTTTCAATTTTTAGGCGAAACAATTCTGATATCGTTTATCGCATTAATTTTTGCTATTGGTCTGGTTGAGCTGGCATTGCCCTATATTAATAACCTGAGCGATAGAAAAATAAACTTCAATGTATTTGGCAGTCTTGGTGCCATATCCTTTGTATTCGGGGGCACGATACTTATCGGCCTCATATCGGGCATTTATCCCGCCATTTATTTATCTTCGTTTCAGGCAGCCAAGGTTTTAAAGGGCTCTGTACAAATTGGGAAAGATAAAGGTTTACTCCGGAACATTCTGGTTGTTACTCAATTTAGCAGCGCGATATTTTTGATGATAGCCACTGTATTTGTATTAAGGCAATTAAGATTTATGCAAAAGCAGGATCCCGGGTACAATCGTGAGCAAATTGTCAATATACTACTGGATAGGATCACCACCAAAAAATACGAGCTTTTTAAAAATGAATTATTAAACAGCACCTTAGTATCGGGCGTAACAGCCTCTCAGGATATTTTAGGGAGCCATTTAGATCAGTCAGGCGTATCATTTAAGCCTGCCAACGGGCCGAAGCAGGATTTTGGCACCACCCTGCTGGTAGTGGATGACAATTATCTTGATTTGTATAAAATAAAACTGGCTGCTGGTAATAATTTCTCTTCCGATAAAAAACTCAACGGCAGGGAATATATTGTTAACGAGGCCCTGGCAAAATCGTTATTAAAAGATCATCCCAAAGCTCCGTTATCTTCATTGATAGGCTTACAGTTCGGATTTGATTCATTAGGCACTATAAAAGGTGTTGCCAAAAACTTCAATTTCAACTCCCTGCAATACAAAATTGAGCCCATGTTTATGGTATGCGCGCATGCCTGGGATTTTAGAAATATTTCTGTTAAGATCAATGGCAGCAATACTGCTGCCGCTATAGCATTTATCAAATCAAAATGGGATAGTTTATATCCCGATCATCCGTTTGAATACCAATTTCTGGACGATCATTTTAACGAGGTTTACAAAGCTGATAACCAGGTAAGCCAAATAGTTGGTATCCTTGCAGGATTAGCTATCTTCATTTCCTGCCTAGGCCTGTTTGGCCTGGCATCTCATTCTGCCGAAAAAAGGGTGAAGGAGATTGGGGTGCGGAAAGTGCTGGGCGCATCCGTACAACGCATTGTGTTATTGCTTTCTGGTAATTTCTTAAAACTGGTGCTGATAGCCAACATTATTGCATGGCCTTTGGCCTGGTATGCCATGAATAAGTGGCTATCGGGCTTTGCTTACCGTATTGATGTTAACTGGATAACTTTTGCTATTGTAGCGTTTATATCCGTATTGATAGCCCTGGTTACCATAAGCTTTCAATCCATCAAAGCAGCAATTGCAAGTCCGGTAAAAAGTTTAAGGAGCGAATAACTTTACCTATCCTATCATAAGTTCAAAAATTGGCTTTTTACGGACAAGTTGTGTTGCCTGTAAAAAGCCATTTTTTCATCAACCGACAATAATAACCGCGTCAGAAAGCATAATGACGCATCCCGCCATCAACAATATTAACGGTACCAGTAATGTATTTAGCACGGGGCGATACCAGGAAAGCGGCCATATTGGCTATATCCTGCGGTTCACCAAAATCGCCCAATGGTATTTCACGGGCGGCAAATTCCTTACGTGCTTCGGCGGTGAATATGCGGCGTACATTCGCTGTATCCAAAAGACCAGGCTGCAGACAGTTGATCCTGATACCATGCTTACCCAATTGCGCCGACAGCTGTTTTGACCACATCGCGATACTTGCTTTGGCAACCGCCGAAACATTCACCGAACGCAGCTCATAAGTACTGGTGATGTTTAAGATTGAACCTTGTTTACGCTCTATAAAATGAGGCAGTAACTGTTGGGTTAATTGCCGGTGACGATCAAAATCCATCGTCATCGATTCATTCCACAACTCATCTGCCCCGATAACATCCAGCGGCTGACTGCGGCCGGTATTGTTGACCAGGATATCAATCTGCCCCAGGTTTAATAAAGCTGCTGCCGCAATTTTCTGCGGTGCATCGGGTGCAACAAAATCCTGTATGAATATAGCCGGTTCAGTGCCCCCCGCGGCTACTATTTCTTCTTGAAGGCTCTTTAGTAACTCCTCATTTCGGGCGGTAGCCAATACTTTTACTCCCTCTATAGCCAATTCTTTTGCAATTGCCCGGCCAAGTCCCTGGCTGGCTCCGGTAACAACCGCGGTTTTTCCTTTTAAATACAGATCCATAATTTTATACTATTATTTTTGTCAAAAATTTCTTTGGCAAAATTAGCGGGGTAACCTTAAATTTACAGGGTATACAATTAATTGTATGGTACTAACAAAAAAGTAACTAATGGCAGGCAGAAAGCAAAACTCAACCTATACCCGTAATGAAATATGTGTAATTGACTGTGATCTTACCTATGCCGTTCATAAGCTTGGAGGCCGGTGGAAATTATTGATACTGGATAAGCTGTGTACTAAAAAAAGAAGGTTCAACGAGATCAAAAAAGAATTTTCCTATATATCGGAACGCATGTTAACCCTGCAATTGCGGGCCCTGGAAGAGGACGGTCTGGTGAAACGAACCGTTTTTGCCGAGGTGCCGCCAAGGGTTGAATATGAACTCACCGAGATGGCGCTTGAACTTGGCCCCATATTGAAACAACTAAGTGATTGGGGTGGCAAACAGCGGAGCTTAATAAAGAAAGACTAATTTCGCTCAAATCACCTTCATTTTATAATTGCTGTTTTTATATTTACCAGAATTAGTAAAAAATAATGTGCCCAACGCCTAAACCCGATATTGCAGTTCCGACAGATGAAATTTAACCAGGATGGCGCACAGGATACGCCACAAAACATAACCTGGATAAATAACTTACGACTCATAGCCATGTTTGCCGTAGTGGTATTGCACACGGCCTCCCCTTTACTTTTTTACCATAAGGGAGTTACTACTCAGGACTGGCTGGTTGCAGATATTTATAACGCATTGGTACGTTTTGCCGTACCTGTTTTTGTAATGATAACCGGCGCATTGCTGCTTCACCGCGATTATGAATTAGGCAGTTTTTTAAAGAAACGGCTTGGCCGGTTGATACTACCTTTCTTTTTCTGGAGCACCGTTTATGTACTTTACAGATGTTATAATGAGGAGTTCATTTTTACAGACAGCATTTGGTCAAATACTAAGCTGATCTTACTTCAGTTTCAAACAGGTGCTTATTATCATCTTTGGTATGTTTATTTACTAATAGGTTTGTACTTGCTTATACCTGTTATCGGCAAATTTGTAAAGCAGGCTTCAGAAAAAGAATTGTTATACTTTCTGGCGATCTGGTTTTTAACCGTATTGGTAAGCAAGCCCTATTTAAGCAGTTTTGATACAGCTATCGATCTTCATAATTTCACTGGTTATGTGGGATACCTGGTGCTGGGGTATTACCTGGCTTATAAAAAACTCCATATCCGCGGCCCAGTTTATATCGCGGCGGCATCTTTCGTTGTAACCGCGTTCATCATTGTTGCGGGTACCCATTACCTGCTGTTAAAGAACCATGAACTAAGCACTTTTTTTTATGAACCTATTAGCCCCTTTATTATTTTGCTTTCGGCGAGCGCGTTTTTGACAGCCAAGCATACTAAGGTCAAATTAAGTCCTACTTTAAACAAAGTAGCTCAAAATGCCGGAAAATTCACTCTGGGGATCTATTTCAGCCATGCGTTGATATTAACCCTTTTTGATTTAGCAGAAATTAATTACGCCCTTTTTAATCCAATACTCAGCATCCCTGTTATAGCTTTGTCATGTTTTTTATTATCGTGGCTTTTAGTTTATGTAATGAGTAAAGTACCCTTCATAAAACATCTTATTGGGTAGCAATGGTTCGTTAATTGCAAAGTATTTTCTGTATATTTGTACCCTTAACTGCAAACTGCCACCGGCCAATGCAGCTCTAACAAAAATGGGGTCGACCGGAATTGACAGGATGGAGATAAGTAAGTAAGCATGCAGCGCGTTGGGTGAATTAGCGCTTAAATCTGAACGCTCAAACTTACAAATGGCGAAAATAACTACGCCTTAGCTGCTTAATTTAGAATTAACTAGCTTTTGTCCCGCCGGTTTTCCGTTCTGTTGAATCGGCAATAGGGGCATCGAAAAACGGAACTGGCCAGCTTAATGGTGTGCATAGCGGGCGAGATAAAGCACCTAAGGAAGACGGTACAGGTAAGCGACTGACCTTCCCCTTCCCTACAATTAAACAGAAGCTAAGCATGTAGAAAGCTTACCTTATACCATGTTTGGACGAGGGTTCGAATCCCTCCGGCTCCACTTGAAGGGAATGGATCGAACCCCATTCCCTTTTTCTTTTATTAATCTCACAATCAATTCCTTATAATTTTAGGCAATACTGTTTTGATAACATTTCATGTCGAAATATGGATATTTTCGTAAAAAATGATGGAGAAGCTGAAGGGGCTCGAACCCTTATATAGTATTGATTTACGATTATTTATTTTGATTCTTGACGAGATTTTTCTTCCTGATACTCTTTGAAACTGATTTCAACGAATCAGTTAACTTGCGGGCGCTTAATGATTTTTTCTAGTGTTTCCCTAATCTTCAGCAACGGTTATTTTTGCTAAAATCACGTTTAAAAAGAATCTTACTATTTCGCTCAATATAGTCGCCAGATATAATCAAATATGGATGATTAGGCGAATACCCTGCGCTGCGGCTTCTTACAATTATTTTGTCGTTAACTTTCAGGCTGTTTAACTGCTGAAAATCCTTAGGAATAAATTGCATCATGTATTCTTCGCCATTAATCCTGACTATAAGCCATTTTGGTCCTGATGATTTCGCGTTTGCGCGCTGAAAAGTAAGAGAGGTTACCACGGCCTCCATATTGGTGAAAGCCTTTATGTACTTCCTTATTTTATCATGACTGGCATGCACCTTTTTACCTTCAGGAGAAACCTCCCATTCTTTGTACTTTATACCGTCAGGAGAAGCCTCCCATTTTTTTCTGTCATCCAACAGGCGGGCTTTCCTGTCAGCAATGGACAACGGCTTTGGGGATGGCTTAGTTTCATTTTTAATTTCACGATTAGCAAATACTAGTCCGCTCGCCACAATCAGCGGTAAGATCAGCACATAGATGTTTTTTTTCATATCCTTTCAAATTGATTCAACAAATCTAGTTTGATATTTTTCGGACTGAGTTATTCGGATTGTAAATAAAAATGTAAATTTTGTAAATAAATCGTAAATAGTATATTTCAGTGAAAGTATCCACCCCGTTTCGCTCCAAACTGTCCAGCCCTATCAGGACTTTTTTATTTAGGACCTTTCTGTCCACAGGAACTCCAGGCAGCCAGACCCCAGGATCCCACAAGACAAGGCCCCTCTTGCTCCGCAAAAGCCCAGAATCGCATCCAGAGCAGATCCAGCAGCATATATAGATAGATGCAACAGCAAAAAGATTTATCATCATTAAAGGCTTTAAAAGGTTAGGGTTCCTTTTTTGATATCGGAATGAAAACGAGTCCTGAAGATATTTTCAGAGTCTTAAAACGCCCTAAAATCAGTCAATTGGACACTTTTAAAAGGTGGAGGTGATTTCTAAGCACATCGTTTTTCCATTAAGGGAAGTTGTTTCATCATAGATTAAAGTTACGGGTTTAAACTTATAAATGAATTCAACAATAAGAGTTTCAAGCACTACAGCTTCAAACCATCCAAAAAAGTCAAAATAGGCATGAAAAGTTCGATTGAAGCCCCCTCAAGTCCACGAAAGGAGATGCTCAATTTTGAGCATCCCCTTTTTCATTAACAATAACCAACTTAATATCAAATAGTTATATTCAGATTTTCACACCTTAAAACTGGTTCGATATTTCAACATTTTAAAAGGAGGTTGATCCCTTTCATTTTATAATTAATTTAAAGGTAGTGTTTCAACGGGAACATCCCAGTGAGCGATGACCAGTTCAAAACGCCGCTGTTCAGCTTTTACATAGCTGTCCTGATCTGGAAAAAGCTCCTTTTTGTAAGGATCGACGATACTATAATCCAATGCGAGGTGCTCTGTCTTAAAAGTGAGTGTAACCTTAAAATCCCAGCGGGTATCTTCACCACTGTGAAGCACAGGTGTCTCTGCTTTGATACTTAGTACATCCCCTTTTTCCTTCAATTTTTTGAGCAGCGGGTAATGGTTCTTTTTCCAGAGCGTAATGAATTCATCGGCATGTCCCCATTTAAGTTTGTAATAATTCTCAATGATCAGTGGTTTTTCCTGCGCCAAAAGCATATGGCTACATGCTGAAAGTAACAGCAACAATATATATTTTTTCATTGTTTTATTATTTCTGAAGTGTAAAAGTCCTTATTTAACGCTGGCAACTATTTTTTGCAAATAAGCTGCCAGCATATTAATACTGCCGGCCGCCGCTGAAATTTGCTCTTGTGCTTCCTTCCAGTTACCTTGTTCCAAAGCTTCTCTTATACCAGGCAGGGTTTTAACACCATAACCCGTGTAAAAACCTGGGGCATACAGAGTGTGTCTATACCACGCCCTTCTGGGTAGTCCATTTGGCAACAACAATTGTTGCTCGGCCTGGTATAATGCTTTATTAACCGCTGCCGTTTTATTGGCGGGCAGGTTTTTCAGTTTCTCTGCCAGGTTTCCGGAAGCAGTTGTTAAAGCAGTTAACGCATTTTTTATTAGGGTGAAGTCAAGTTTGGGTACATCTTCCTTTTGCGTTGGGGTTTTGGAAGGTTTTTGCGGGTCCTGAACCAACTGGTAAATATTTTCTTTAATCAGTTGATTTTCGATAGCCTGGTTTTCACTTAACTGGGTGTTTAAAGTGATCAGCTCTTTAACATAGGTATCTATCACTTTATTTAAAACCCGGAAATCAAAAGGAAGTACATCAGCATCAGCCAGTCTAAGCGCTACCCTCCCCGCGGTTTGTGACAAGGCAAGGCCATAGCTGAAACCCGGATCTTTAAAACGCGTATAGTCATCGTACGAATCATAAATAGAGTGATACTCGCCACCCGCATCTTCGCCACCAAAGCCCAAATTGAGCGACGGTACACCTAAATGCTGTAAAAAAGCGGAATAATCTGATCCTGTACCCAATGCTTCTATCGAAAGATCGTTTTTACTTAATAACTCCTTTTTATCCTTAAGCGGGGCTTTGGCTATAACTGAAGCCCTTTTCCGGTCATAAATGCTCACCTTTGTTTGCGGATCGATCACATCCTTGGCTATCTCATTTACTACATTGGTTAATGCATGTGAGCCGCCTGCTTCCAGGAAACCCCGACCATTCCCATCTGAGTTAATATAAGCAACCGCTTTCTGCTGCAGTTCGGCGCCATGGTCTTCTGCCCATTCGGTAGATCCCAGCAATGATGGTTCTTCGCCATCCCAGGCAATATATTTCAGGGTGCGTTTGGGTTTGTACCCGTTTTTAACCAACACACCTATCGCTTTTGCCTCTTCCAACTCAGCCGCTAAACCACTGATAGGGTCACCGGCTCCATTTACCCAGGCATCATGATGGTTACCTCGTACAACCCACTCATCCGGGTATTGCGAACCTTTTATGGTAGCAACCACGTCATACGCGGGCACGGTATTCCAGTTAAACTCCAGCTTTAGGTGCACTTTGGCATTACCCGGGCCAATATGATAGGTTATGGGCAAAGCACCACGCCATTCTTCGGGCGCAACCGGTCCGTCAATAGCTGCCAGTAAAGGTTGAGCGTCATGATAGCTGATAGGTAATACCGGGATCTTCAACAGATTTTTTGCTTCGCTTCTTTCAATTCTTGCTGCTTTTGCTTTGGCACCAACATTGGGTGTAAGCGGATCACCAGGATAGATCACCATATCCATTACTGAGCCTCTTTGTACACCGTACTCATTTTTAAACGCGCCTCTAGGATATACGTCTCCCTGGTAATAACCATCTTCCTTGGGATCCGAATAAATGATACAACCAATAGCACCGTGCTCCTGGGCAACTTTGGGTTTAATTCCCCGCCATGAACGACCATAACGCGCAATTACAATTTTACCCGCTACACTGATGCCCAGTTTATCCAGTTTTTCATAATCATCGGGTAAACCAAAATTCACATACACCAATTCGGCAGTTACATCGCCATCGGCACTCCAGGCATTATAAGTGGGTAACTGATCATCCTGACCTGAGGTTGCATCTTCCTTTAAAACAGGCTCCTTTAAAAGGGCTGTGTAGCTGCTTGGAGATGTTAGCTCCAGTACCCTTGTTTTTGGCGTTGGAAAAAGCACCTGGTATGTTTCAATTTTGGCATCCCAGCCATAACTTTTAAAAGCAGCAAGTATGGTTTGAGCTACAGCTTTGCCATTGGCCGATCCTAATTCGTGGGGTTTGGCCGAAAGTTGTTTTATAGTTTGGCCAATATGTTCGCTGCTAAGTTGACGATCAAAATTGGCTTCGATATCGGCCTGCTTACTGGCAGCCCCTGCGTTAAAACCGCTGATGAGTTTTGTTTGTGCGCTTACAGTGTATCCCGTAATTAATAATGGCAGTATGAGGAGTTTAGTAAAATTTAATTTCATATAAAAAATAAGGAACACTGACTCATGACATGTTAATTATGCTTATGAATGAAGAGCAAATATAATATTATACATATAATCCATAGAATTAATAGAATATTTATACCTTTGCAAACCTATTGGTCATCGTTCAAAGCAAATCGTATGCAACTCCATATTAACGCCCCCTTTCTCTTTGCATTTCCGTCATTCAATTTATAATCATCCTGTTTAAACAACAGCAATTTTCATCGGCTCCACAATGATCGAACTTAAAAACGTTACTAAAATATTCACCAAAAACCAGCATGCGGTAACCGCTTTGAACAGCATATCTCTGGTTGTGCCTGCAGGCCGGATATTAGGTGTGATCGGAGCTTCCGGGGCTGGCAAGAGCACGCTGATCCGATGTGTTAATTTATTAGAAAAGCCAACAAAGGGCGAAGTGATTGTTAATGAACAAAACCTGACCAACTTATCACCAACGGAGCTCGCAAGGGCCAGACGACAGATCGGTATGATCTTTCAACATTTTAACCTGCTTTCTTCCAGAACAGTTGCCGAAAATATAGCGTTTCCCCTTGAATTGGAGCACAGATCTAAAACGGAGATTAAAAACCGCGTTAAAGAGCTGCTGGAATTAGTTGGCCTCCAGGAAAAATCTACCGCCTATCCGGCCAGCCTTTCTGGCGGGCAAAAGCAAAGGGTAGCCATTGCCAGAACCTTGGCCAATAACCCCAAGGTACTCTTATGTGATGAAGCGACGAGCGCACTGGATCCTACTACTACCCAATCAATTTTAACACTATTAAAAGATATTAATCAGCGTTTCGGCATTACCATATTGCTGATCACTCATGAGATGAATGTGGTTAAGCAGATCTGTGATGAAGTAGTGGTGATCAACAACGGTGAGTTAATCGAAAAAGGCCCTGTCGGTGATATTTTTTCAAATCCGGAAACCGCGTTAGCAAAAGAATTTATTGCTTCTTCGTTACATATCGCTCTGCCGGTAGAATACGCCAAACGCTTGTCGTCAGAATCGCCAGTCAAAAGGCATCCGGTGCTCAAACTCGAGTTTACGGGCCAGTCCGCGGGGACTGCTGTTCTTTCAGAAGCAAGTCGTCTTTTTAATGTTGACAATCATATTATCAGCGCCCAGATGGATCATACCGGCGGTGTGAAATATGGTCTTATGCTGATAGAAGTTAGTGGTACGCCAGAGGACACTAAAAAATCCCTGGTATATTATCAAAGTAAACATATTGAAGTGGAGGTATTAGGTTATGTCTGAACCCATGGTGTGGATGATTTTAAGAGGGTTATTAGAAACGATCGTGATGACTTTTGTATCAGGATTTTTCGGGTTTTTTTTAGGTTTGCCAACAGGTGTATTACTTTTTGTTACCCGGCCGGGACAGATGTCTGAAAACCGTGTATTAAACAGGATCATTTCCATTTTCGTAAATATTTTCAGGTCTATCCCTTTTATTATACTTATTGTTTGGATGATTCCCTTTACCAGGGCATTAGTAGGGACTTCCATTGGTGTGGAAGCCGCATTAGTACCTTTAAGTATAGGTGCCGCGCCATTTATTGCACGCATGGTGGAAAGTAGCCTGGTAGAAATACCCCATGGGTTAATAGAGGCTGCAAGGGCTATGGGTGCCACACCTTTGCAGATCGTATTGAAAGTATTGTTACCCGAAGCCTTGCCATCGATCATTAGCGCCGCATCAATCACCCTGATAACGCTTGTTGGTTACTCCGCTATGGGTGGCGCTGTAGGGGCTGGCGGTTTAGGACAAATTGGCTATCAGTATGGTTATGTGGGTTATGACATAACCGTGATGAATACAGTGCTGGTTCTTTTGGTGATCATTGTATTTCTTATCCAGGCATCGGGCGATTTTATAGCTAAAAAGGTAGACCATCGTAAATAATTAAATAAACAAAAATGAATTTTAAAACTTTAAGCATTCTTGCAATGCTATCAGCCTGCCTGTTTGCATGTGGCAGCAAAACAAAAAAAAACACATCAAATCATATCAAAGTTGGCGTTGAGTCGGGTCCGGAATTCCAAGTGGCAGAAATTGCGCAGAAGGTGGCCAAAGAAAGATATGGACTAACAGTCGAATTAGTTCAATTTAATGATTATGTAATGCCAAATGCCGCTCTAAGTCAGGGAGACATCGATCTGAATGTTTTTCAGAATAAACCATACCTTGATGTTCAGACCAGGCAACGGGGATACAAATTCGCTATTTTAGGAAATACTTTTGTTTATCCTCTGGCAGGTTATTCACGAAAAATCAAAAGTCTCAATCAATTAAAAGACGGCAATACGGTTATTATCCCCAACGATCCAACCAATAGTGGCCGGTCTTTGCTGCTGCTGCAGAAGGCAGGTCTGCTCCGCTTAAAAGACGGCGTTGGTCTATTGCCGACGGTGAATGATATCATAAGCAACCCCAGGAATCTGAAAATACTGGAATTGGAAGCCCCACAATTACCGCGTTCATTGGACGATCAAAACGTCACAATCGCTATTATTAACAATACGTTTGCCGGCCCAGCCGGGTTAGTCGCTAAACGTGATGGCCTTTTTGTAGAGGATAGTAAATCGCCATATGTAAACATCATTGTTTCAAGAGAAGATAATAAAGGACAAGACAATGTGGCCAACTTTGTAAAGGCCTATCAGTCGCCTGAAGTAGCACAAGCGGCTGAAGTAGCATTCAAGGGAGGGGCCATAAAAGGTTGGTAACTAACAAATGCCCCTCTATTTTACAATAGAGGGGCATTACCTTTAACAAAAATGTTTGTAGAACTGTCAAAGTTATATGTTTCCGGCCAGTCATGTAAAAACCAATAAAGTTTTTAAAACTATTTACCGATACTATATAATTGATTAAAAAGCAATTTAAATGTGCCATGCGACTGTGCGCGAAATGTTATTTCGGGACCAACGGCATATAACATTCCTTTGCCAACCGGGGCCACAAAGGCTGCAACACCATCCTTTAAATAAGTCTGCCCCCATGCCCAGCCACTTCTTAATGGTTTATCAGTTGAAAACCACGCTATCGGTTTAACCCCTTTTTCCACAGCACCACTATCGAGTTTAAAAACAGGGCTGTTGTCAAAATCAATATCAGCAGCATTGCCCATACCCCATGCAGCGGGCACGCTTGGATCAACACTGACACTCAAAATGCTTCCGGGTACGTAATATTTTGTCCCGGGTAATGGCTTGTCTTCGTTTTTGCTGTTCTTCTCAACAAGCTCATTATGTACAGGAAGGCCGAGGTGATAAGCAAGATTTGTACTGCTGCCTATGGTAACTACAGAACCGCCATCTTCCAGGAAGGTTTTGAGTTGGGGGATCGACTTTTCCGGCGTTATTTTACCCAATCGGTTCTTAAATTCTGCTGTTACTTCTTCCGGCTTGGGTTCACGATCGGCAAATAAGCTGGCTCTATTAAGCCTTTCGCCACCAATCGGCGGAATTGCCCTTGTTACAAATATAATTACATCGTATTTACTGTGCAGATTACCGGCATCAATATCCTGCGGGTAGATAATATCATACGGAAAATGGTACTGCTCCAAAAGCCAGCGTACCCACCCCGAAGGAATCGAACCACCGTAGGTGTCCCAAAGAGCAATGCGCATGGATGATATTTTTACTGCATCAGCCGGGCGCTGTTCAATTGCGGTTGCTTTAACACCCAGATCTGCTGCTGCTTTTTCCAGTATCAATTTGGTATTTACCCCCGCAGGGATAAAGAAAGTACCGGTTTCCGGTATGCCCGCAGCACCTTTTGGCAGGCGATAAACCTCGATACCGGCCTTAAGCAAATTATTAACGGCTATAAAAGCATTGTTTACCTGCGAGCTCAACAGATAACCTGCCCCTGTGGTTGCAGCAAGGGTTTGCTTTGGCGGCGACTGGATTTGTCCATAAGGAATGGGCTGAAAAGGTCCGTTGAAACTATCAAGTATACGATCGAAATGTACGCCCATTTGAAAAGCAAGTGTCCAGCCGGCAGCGTCATAAGGTTTAATTGGAGGGCCGCCAGGATAAAGAAAATCATTGGGATGATCCTGCGGCTCAAACATATCCAATACATGCGGGCGGAATGCCTGGTTGGTCTTTACGATATAAGAACCTGCCGGATATTTTTTCCCCGCAACGGTAAAATCAGCGGTTGCCTTTTGTATCTGGATCCCTGCTTTGATCAGGGCATTAATGAACTTTGTTGCCGTCGGAAAATCGGGCTGATCTGCCGAAAGGATATATCCTCTCGGATCACGAAAGGCGGGGTTTTTCAGTACCGCGTCATAGTATTTCATCGGGATGTTACTCCCCCTGGTGCTCCAACCCATAGGATCATCCGGGTTACCACCGCCGGCTGTGACTGCGTCGGGTTTCTCTGCACTTTTTTGATCAGCCTTATATGCCTGCGTAATGGCATCAGATCGTTTAGGTGATAGTGTCCAGTTATCTTTATTACCCCGATTAATGGCATTTTTACCCATCCGGTAAATATTGAATAGAACCTCATCATGCTGGCGCGCCGCATAATCAAGCACGGCATAGTTCAGGGAAACCGAGTAATCTATTGACTGCCGGAAGTGCCAGACATCCTGTGGCAAAACGGGATTTGGCGTGGCACCATTCGGGATCAGGCGTTGTGGAACAACTGGAATCTTCTCGGGCGTAGGGCTTCCGATTATTTCCGTTAGCAAACCTATCATGTTGTGGAACTGTGTAGTGGTACGCAAACCGCCATTGTACCAGGTAGAAAAGCTTGAGCCGGTTAATCGTGTATATCCCGGTTTATTCTCCATATTAAGTCGGCTATACATAGCTGCGCCGAGTGCATCTATCCCGGTGATCATTAAAGGATCAAACACGTAGTTGAACGGATCGCGGTAAGGCGGCCCTGCCAGAACAGAACCCTCAGGGCCCCGTTGATGATGATTATACATGATCTGCGGAAACCATTCCAGGAACAGTTGCCTGTTCATATTGGTGCTTTCCTTCGTATTCATCATATAAAAATCGCGGTTATTATCATGTCCTATATACTTTTCATACAGGCGCGGGATGTTCAGGTTCCGTTTTTTAGGATCGCTCTCCTGCATGTACCAGTTTGATACCAGCTCCATACCATCAGGGTTGGCATGCGTCATCAGGATAATTACATTATCCAGTATCCGCATAGTCTCCGGATCTTTACGGCTTACAAGTTGATACATACTTTCAATGAGCTGGTGAGCACCCACAACTTCCGTAGCGTGCAAACCTCCGTCAATCCATACCACGGCTTTGCCTTTGGCGGCCATAGCAAGCGCCTGCTGATCTGAAATACCATCTGCACGGGCCAATTTTTGAGATATCTCTTTATACTTATTCAGGTTCTTTATATTCGCCGGCGATGATACGATCATCATGTACTGATGACGCCCCTCTTCAGTAAGACCAATATCAACCAGTTTTGTACGGTTGGATACAGCAGCTAATTTTTTAAAATATGCCGCGGTACTGGTATAATTGGTGAGTTTATAATCATCGCCTATGTTAAAACCAAAAAAGCTTTTTGGCGAGGGTATGGTTTGCGCCTGTGCAACATATATGCACAACCATAACAGTACGATCAGAGTATAACAACTTTTAATTTTCATAAGATAAGTTTTGGTTATAGAGTATAGTGATCATTCATTTTTAATAAATCATTTACGGTAATCCAATGCAGGTTTCCGGTTACCCAGCATGGCATCATATTTAAAATCAGCTCCCCTTTTGTCAGCCAGTTCGGCATTGGCTTTCTTCACGAGTTCAGGGTTTTTAAACAGGTCGTAAGCAGAAAGCGCAATAGTTTTTGCAGCTATCATCATTCCCTTGGTGCCTATACTGGTACCCGCAGCAGCCACGTTTTGCCAGCTATGACCTGAAGAGCCTGGTACAAATGTTGCCGTTATAATGCCCGCCGTGGGGACGGTCCAGCTTACATCGCCTACATCAGAAGATGCTCCTCCCGCTTCGGTTGAAATGCTGAAAGGTTTGATATTTGCGGTAGCTTCGGCAAACGAAATGGGTTTATTATTACCAATAAATGTAGCCTGTAATTTTTCGGCAAACTGTTTTTCCGGTTCGGTATAGGTAAACCCTTTTACAATCCGCAGGTTATTATCCATCACTTTGGATAAGGTTAAGTTTGGCAGCATATTATACACACCGCCAATCACCTCATAATCCATACGGGTACCAGTGCCCATGGCCGCACCTTCGGCTGCTTTTACTACCCGTTCCCAGATCTCTTTAACAGTTTGCATCTGAGGGTTCCGTACATAGTAATAAACCTCGGCAAAGGCGGGTACCACATTAGGCGCTTCTCCTCCATGCGTAATTACATAATGGATCCGGGTATCTGAGGGGATATGCTCGCGCATCATGTTCACCATATTATCCATCGCTTCAACAGCGTCCAGGGCTGATCGTCCTTTTTCGGGTGCGGCAGAAGCGTGAGAAGCCACCCCATAAAATCTGAATTTGGCATTTTTGTTGGCCAGCCAGGGTGTAATGCCTGCTGAATTTTCATTACCCGGATGCCAATGCAGCACCGCGTTTACATCGTTAAAAAGCCCCGCCCTTACCATATATACTTTGCCCGATCCGCCTTCTTCTGCCGGGCAGCCATATAAGCGGATGGTGCCTTTTGTACCTGAGCTTTTAAGCCAGTCCTTAACCGCAATGGCCGCCGCTACAGACGCGGTTCCAAATAGATTATGACCACAACCATGCCCCGCAGCCCCGCTGACCAACGCTTTTTGCTCGGGCTCATCCACGTTTGATAAACCGGGCAGGGCATCATATTCGGCCAGGATGCCAATAACCGGCTCACCGCTTCCGTAAGAAGCCACAAACGCAGTAGGAATTTCGGCAACACCTGCCTTTACATCAAAACCAGCGCTCTTTAGTTCTTCCTGTAATAAAGCAGAACTTTTCACTTCCAGGTAGCCCGGCTCAGCATAGTTCCATATCTGGTGGGCAATTTTGGCATAATTTGCTTCCTTACCTTGTATAGAAGCAATGATCTTTTCTTTCTCTGCGTTTTTCTGCGCAAAAGTTATAAGCACAATTCCTGAGAAAAAATTAAGCAATAGGATTCTTTTAAACATAAAAAATGTTTTGAAGTTTCATTAAACAATCAATACAATTAAACTAATATTACTTACTGTAATACAACTGATTAAATAATAATCTGAACGTACTTTGCGATTGCCCACGAAAAGTGATCTCCGGGCCAAAAGCATATAGTTTACCAGCCCCCACGGGTGCAACAAAGGCGGCAATACCATCTTTCAGGTAAGCCTGCCCCCATGCCCAGCCACTGTGCAAAGGTTTATCAGTATCAAACCAGGCCAGCCGTTTTATGCCTTTTTCTACAGCACCGCTATCCAGTTTAAATACGGGGCTCTTGTCAAAATCAACATCATTTTCGGCAGGCATACCATAATTGGCGGGCTCTGTTGTTTCAAAACGGGTATGCAATAAACTGCCGGGAATGTAGTACTTCAATGCCGAGATAGGACGTTCTTTTCCATTTGCGCCTTTCTCAACCAAAGCATTGTGAACAGGTAAACCTAGGTGGTAAGCCAAATTGGTGCTGGTTCCTATAGTTACTACAGTACCACCGCTTTCCATGAATTTTTTAAGCTGTGGTACAGATTTATCGGCCGTGATTTTGCCAAGCCATGGACGGAATTCCGCAGCTACAGAATCAGGTTTGGGTTGCCTGTCGGGGTATTCACTACGCTCGGCCTTTCCAACTGGCGGAATGGCGCCGGTAACAAATATCAGCACATCATATTTTTTCCGGAGATCTCCGGCATCAATTTCCTGTGGATAAATAACCTGATAGTTGTAATGATATTGCTCCATTAACCAGCGTACCCAGCCCGATGGTATCGAACCGCCATAAGTATTCCAAAGCCCAATGCGCACCGGCGAAATTTTGACAGCGCCTCCCGGGGCTTTCTCAACACCCGAAACTTTAAGTCCAAGGGCTGAGGTTTCTTTGGCAAGTACAGTTTTTGATTGTACCGATGCCGGAACGTAGAAAGTACCAGGTCCGTCTTCGGGTTTGTCACTTACACCATTTGGTAAACGGTAAACTTTAGCACCGGCCTTAAGCAGGTCATTAACCGCGATAAAGCCATTGTTGATGGATGGGCTGATCAAATAACCGGCCTTTGCAGTAGTTGTAAGGCTTAAACCCGGAGGCGATTGCAGATCACCGTAGGCTATTTTTTGAAACGGCCCGTCAAAGCCTTCAACCATACGATCAAACTTTACCCCCATTTGAAATGCCAATGTCCAGCCGGCAGCATCATAAGGTTTTATTGGAGGGCCGCCTTCGTACTGGAAATCATTCGGGTGATCCTGCGGTTCAAACATATCAATTACATGCGGACGAAAGGCCTGATCTGTTTTAACGATATAAGAACCTGCCGGGTAGTTTTTTCCGGCTACCGTAAAATCTGAGGTAGCTTTCTGAACCTGAATACCGGATAAAAGCAGGGCATTGATAAATTTCACAGCTGTTGGGAAATCAGTTTGATCTGCCGGGATAATATATCCCCGTGCATCCCGGTTTTTAGGGTCTTTTAATACCAGATCATAGTATTTAGCCGGGATATCACCCTCCCGCCCAAATGCAAACTCGCCTGACTGATTAGTGCTGCTACTATCCTTTTTGATTGGCTTTTTCTCTTTTTTATAGGCCGCTTTTATAGAATCGATGTATTTAGGATAAAAGGTCCAGTGGTCGCTGCTGCCCCGCTCTATGGAGTTTTTACCCATGCGGTAAATATTATACAGTAATTCACTGCGGTAACGGGCAGCGTAATCAAGTACAGCGTAGTTCAGGGAAACTGAATAATCAATAGACTGACGGAAATGCCATTTTTGAGGTATAACCGGGTTAGGTGTTGCTCCATTTGGGATCAGGCGATCAGGAACCAAAGCAACATTCTCCGGAGTTGGGTTGCCGATGATCTCGGTAAGCAAACCTACCATGTTATGAAAGTAAGGCGTGGTGCGCAGGCCGCCATTCCACCAGGTAGAAAACTGAGAGCCAGCACGCTGGGTGTAGCCAGGTTTTCCTTCCACATTTAAGCGGTTATTCATGGCTGCCCCAACCGCATCAATACTGGTCACAATCAGTGGGTCAAATACATAATTAAATGGATCACGGTAAGGCGGACCCGCTAATACAGAACCTGCAGGGCCGCGCTGGTGATGGTTATACATGATCTGCGGGATCCACTCGACAAACAGCTGGCGACTGATGTTTTGGCTTTCCTTCATGTTCATCATGTAAAAATCCCGGTTATTGTCATGGCCAACATACTTTTGCCATAAGCGGGGTACATTCATATTACGCTTTTTAGGATCCTTTTCGCCCATGTACCAGTTTGATACCAGCTCCTGCCCATCGGGGTTGGCATGCGCCAGCAGGATAATATCATTTTTTAAAATGTTCAGCGTTTCCTCATCATTACGACTTACCAACTGCCACATGGTTTCAATGAGCTGATGCGCACCAACTACTTCTGTGGCATGCAAACCGCCATCAATCCATATCACTGATTTGCCTTCGGCGGCAAGGCCTTTGGCTTGCTCATCTGTTAGCGCATCGGCGTGGGCCAGTTTTTTGGAAATATCCTTGTAATGATCAAGTTTCTTTAAATTTTCGGGAGATGAAACGATGAGCATATATTGATGCCTTCCTTCTTCGGTCATACCAATATCTACCAGCCGGGCGCGGTCGGAAGTTGCCAGTTTTTTAAAATACGCTTCTGTTTGCGTATAATTTGCCAACTGATAATCATCTCCAATAGTAAAACCAAAGTGCTCCTTTGGTGAAGGAACTGTTTGTGCCTGGGATACCGATGCGAAAAAAAGCATGGGTAAAACAAACATCCGGTTAAGTTTTCCGATCATGATCTATTGTTTAATAATTTATGGTTTAGTTTCAATTTATTTTGACACGCCGGCTTCGGCCAGTAATAGTAATAAGGCACGTTGTGTGGCTACGTATGCTTTTTTATCATCCAGCCACCATTCACCCAAAGAATGAAAACCACCAGCCGCACCACCGCATCCGATAGTAACCGCCGGAACACCCTTTGAAATAGGGATATTGGCATTGGTTGACTCCACACCCAACTTAGGTTCAGCATGTAAAAAACTTGCGGTAGCAATAGCACGCTGCACAAATGGGAGATTTGGGTCTTCAACACCCGAAGGCCTGTCGCCTATCAGTTTTACCTCAACTGTAAGATCAGCCCCAAAGCGTTTTAGTTGATTTTCTTCCTTCAATGCTTTCTGAACAGCACCCTGCAACAGTTTGTCCATTCCGGCCAAACGTTCCGGGCTTTCTGACCGCATATCCACTTCCATCCATGATTCAAAAGGGATTGAATTAACAGAGGTACCACCACCTGTAACACCAACATTATAGGAAACACGCACACCTTTTTCGCGCGAAAACGGATCAGCAGCTAATACCCAGTAATGAATAGCGCCGGCTAAGGCATAATGTGGATTGGCTAAACCGAATGATCCCCAGGAGTGCCCACCCGGACCTTTATAAGTTATACGGTACCGATGCGACCCTAAACCGCGATGTACGATCATATTGATATCGGTACCATCAACGGCGATATAGGTATCTATCTTCCCGGGACCTTTATCGCTAAACAGGTTCTTTACACCCCGCAGATCACCTTGTCCCTCCTCGCCTACCGCACCAATAAACAGCATGTCCGCGTCGGTTTTTATATCTGCTTTTTTCACAGCTTTAAGTACCGTCAAAACAACAGCGAGAGCCCTGGTATCATCGGATACCCCGGGAGCATACAGCGTATCTCCTTTGTGAACTATTTTAACATCCGTCCCCTCGGGGAAAACAGTGTCCATATGTCCTTCCAGTACTACCGTCTTTTTCCCTGTCCTTCCTTTTACTTTTGCTATTACATTTCCCACGTTATCAGTCCAAACAGAATCAGCCCCGGCGGCTTTTAGCAATTCTGCATATTTTTTTGCCCTCACCATTTCTTTGTAGGGCGGAGCGGGTATTTCCGTAAGCAGGATATGGTCTGCCAGCGTTTGTGGCTGCAGGTCGACAATAGTTTGTAATGCCTTTTTTACGGAAGTTTTGTTTGCTAAGGTATTTACCTCCTGGGTGTATTGTTTACCAGCAACTACTGTTTTTTTTTCAGCAGGATTATCTTCCTGAGCATATGATCTTAGCGTTACTGTCGTAATTGACAAAAGCATAGCTGCTCTTATCAAACTCCTATTGATAATATTCATTTTAGATGGTTTATATGTTAAATTTATTTTGCCCTGCAACTCTTGTTACTGGCTTTTAAACCTCGCACCCGTACGGCAATCCCCCGGTTCACCGCGCGCTTCATCAACAATATTATTAAAGAAGGTAACTATCCGGCTGCCATCATTCAGGTTCAGAATAAATTTGAACAAAAAGTAATCATTTACCTTTACATCGCTCAGGCTGACCCCATTTAAAGTTGCCAGCTGGGCAGCAGTGAAAGTGTACGTTTTAGGAAATTCGGTAACCGTTTCATACAATTTATCATTAGCCCCAACGATGCTTGGCAAGGGGAACTGAGCAATATTGGGATATTGATTACCAGGAGAAGATATAACAATTGGATAAGCCGGAACGCTTGGCTCGGCCCTGTTAAAACTGTTATAAACTTCTATTGACTTTACACCGCTGGTTCCAAGCGCCTGCCAATTCAATACGAAAGAAAATTGTTCGGCTGCCAGATTTGGATCTTTCAGGTTAAAAAAGACCACTTTGGCAGCTTGCCGGGTGGGCAGAGCCGATTTTGCGGTATCAATTGTAACTGTCGGAACGGAAGTGTAAGTGTAGTCCTCCCATTCGTAATGAACTTTCTTACAGGCAACTAATCCCATCAAGATCAACGACATGGCCAGTAGAAGATTTTTCATATATGTTTTGTTTTGGTAATATTTCATGTTTATTTAATTAGGTTCCATAAATTATAAATCAACCATATTATTTATCCCAAAAAACAGGCGTGGTTTGCTGTGCTATTTGAAGCTGGCTGCCATTAGTACTAAAAAAGGTATTGGCCGAAAGTTCTGTTTGAGAGTAATAAAGCCGGAGCGGAAATACATTTAAAGGAGATAATGGCGTACGTAAAACCGGTAAAACTGTTCGCCGGTAATCATTATATCCTTCCATACCGTTCCCGTAATCGGCAATATATTTCTGTGTCATCACCAGGTTTAGTTTTCCGCTGTCATCCGCAGCATCATACTGAGCAAGCAATCTGTTTACAAATCCGGTTATCAATGATCCGGACAGAGCCACGCCATTATTGGTTGCTGCGTAAGTGCTTACACTGTTTAAATTCGCTGTAACGCCATCACTAAAGTTTTGGCGCGCATCATCACCCGTAGCTAAAGTGAGCGCGGCTTCAGCCCTTGTGAATTTAATCATAGCATTAGTGATCAATGGCATAATTCCTGCACCTGTGCCATCAGTAACAGCCACCACTTTTGGTGCTCCGGTGGCGCCGGTGTTGGTGAGGTAAAGGTTTGCGGATGGAAGATTATTGATCGGGCTGTTATCATACAAACCTCCGGCCGGATAGATCCCAAAAACTGATCTGCGCGATTGATCTGCCGGAGCGGCAGTGCCGTCGCCCGGATTGCGACCGTAATAACCATTGCTATTGGTTGAGTTGTTTAACCCTGCAGTAGCATTTTGCCTGAAGATAAAATAGCGCAAACGGGGGTCATCGCTGTTAAATAGCAGATCCATCCATGATTGGCTTGCATAAAAAGTTTTACCCGCCTGGTAGTCAGAACGGTGCCATGGATGACGATTATTGGGATTTTGATTTGCCCCAAACTTAAAGGTAAAGTCTGTTGCATTGCTGCTGATCAATGGGGCACCGCTGCCGAGTAACGCTTTGATAGCCGTGGCTGAACGGGCAGGGTCTACCAAACGGATCTGATTGTACAACTTTAGCTTTAAGGAATTGGCCATACTGATCCACGAGTTTTTTGCACCCGTATAAAACACATCTGCGGATGCCGGAACTAAAGTAGTGGTTGTTATTTTGCCAGCATCGGCAATACCCTCATCTATTAAAACCAGTAGTTTTTCGTAAATGTCAGCCCCTTTATCCAAGCTGGGGTTTGTGTTTTGCTGACCCTTTTCTGCTGATGTATAAGGTATATCGCCCCACATATCAACCATCAGGCTATATAAATAGGCCTTTTCAAATTTAGCAATGGCTACATAGCCCCATTGTTGTTGTGTGGTACCGGTACTGATAACTGATTCCAGATCATTCAGGGTTTGGCTGTAAAAACCATCCCAGGAATTGTTAAAATCACTGCCCTGCTGCTGAAAGCGGCTTTGCCCTGTTGAAAATATTGTTTGCTGCACAAAGGTTGATGTACCGCTGTTAAGCTGGTACATATTGCCAACCAGTGATATCTGTGTTGAGGGCAGTAGAAGCGATAATTGCGCTGTGGTAGGGTTATTGGGATCGGCGTTTATGTCTACAAACTTTTTGCAGGAACTGCTCAACAGCCAAATGCCCGTTAGCAGTAAAATGTATCTTTTATTTCTGAGTTTCATAAAAATACCTAATTTAAATACGTTTAATTTTAATACTTAAAAGCTGACCCTGAGATTAATACCAAATCGTTTAGTTGTTGGTACGGCAAGGTTATCATACCCTTGTGAATTACCCACACCCAATGAACTTACTTCAGGATCAAAATTTGTGTATTTAGGAAAGTTTGGCGCATAATACCAAAGATTCCGCCCACTCACAGAAATAGATGCTGAGCCAAATGGTGTACCTTTCAGCATATTTTTTGGTAATTGATACGAAAGAGATATTTCCCGAAGGCGAAACACAGTTGCATCAAATATGGAGCCTTCATCCACACCTCCGGGGCCTAATCCGCCGTTAAAGAAATAATCTTCATAAGATATAGCCACATTATTCGGAATTTCCTTACCTGCAGCATCACGCAGTGGTTTTAAAGTGGAAACGTCGCCCAGTACGCCAGGTGATACAATGGCTATCTCCCGGTGTTCCGTGTCTTTAGTTACACCACGCGACATCATTTGTCCCACGGTATTGGAGTATAGATCTCCTCCCTTTTTCCAGTCGAACAAAATACCTAAGGAGAAATTTTTAAAAGTAAAGTTGTTGCTAATACCCAATATAAAATCGGGATTAGGGTTACCTATGGCCTGTAGTGAGCCCGAAATAAGAGGCTTTCCGGTATTAGGGTCAATCAGGATATTGCCGGTGTCATCACGTGCATAAGCTGTCCCATAAATTAAACCATAAGGCTGCCCAACTATGTGCACACTGCTGGTACCGCTGGCTCCACCATAAACAAACTGCTTGTAGCCACCCAAATTATTGATGATATTGCGGTTACGGGTAAATACGGTTGACACATCCCAGTTGAAACCTTTGGCAGACCGGAATGGCGAAAAATTAAGCCCTACCTCTATACCTTTATTAGTTGCCCTGCCCAAATTCAAAATCTGCGTGGTAAAACCTGATGAAGGCGCCGCGGTTACTTCAAATATTTGCGAGGTACTTTTTTTGCTGTAATAGGTAAAATCCAAACCAATGCGGTTGTCAAAAAACTGCAGCTCGGTTCCTAACTCCAGCTCTGTGATAAATTCGGGTTTTAAATTATCATTGGTAAGCAAATTTGCCAGAGTAACAGAGTTATAGGTACTGCCGCCTGCCGGAGTAAAAGGTGTACCGATGGAACCTGTACCGGAGGTTGCACCCAATGGCGAATTGATGAGATAAAATTCGGCTGTTTGATAAGCTGAGGCCTCATTACCTACACGCGTATAGCCAGCCCTGATTTTACCAAAATTCAGGATATTATCAGGTATTTTTAAGGCTCTTGTAAATATCAATGAACCGTTGGCTCCGCCGTAAAAATAGCTCCTGTTATTTGGCGGCAAGGTTGAAGATATATCATTGCGACCAACAAGATTTAATGAAGCGTAGTTTTTATAATCTAAGGTGATGTCTGTAAAAAATGCATAAAAACGTTGCTCCAGGATATTACGGTTGTTCACCAATTGAACCGGGGTTACTGAACTGGTGTTAGTAATGGTATTTAAATCGGCCACAATCATTCCATCACCATAAAAGGCCTTACGGTTTGTTAAACGCTGATTAATATTATTACCCAGGATCCACTTTAAGGTCAGGTTATTGTTTATAGCCTTATTAACAGTAACCAATAAAGTATTGTCCAATTCCTGCCGGTAAATGTCATCTGTGGTTATACTTCCGTTAGGATATGATGATGAGCCTTTCCCTCTTACATTTACCCTTCTATCGGTATAAGCATTAAAACCGGCTGTATTCTGGATATTAAGCCAGGGTAGCGGATCAAAGCCTAACACCAGGTTGCCATAGTACCTGTCAACATCGCTGGTTGACACACTGTGTTTAACAGACCAATACGGATTATCAACCCCTGTATAATCGTACACGTTGGTACCATCAATAGGGTTTTCATACGGATAATGTGTTAAATCGTAACTCGTGGGTGTGTACATCAGCGCCGACATAATAGAGCCGGTTGAACCGCCTATGGGTGGTGTTTTTTGCCTTGTGGTTACATAATTGATGGAACCGCTTGCATAAAATTTATTCTCAAGCTTAATATTGCCGCCTATATTTATGGAGGTACGGTTAATTTCATTATTAGGTACCACACCGGTGTTGGTGGTTCTGGATATACCAGCGGTGAAATTTCCTTTTTCGCTTCCCGATGTTATATTAACCGCGTTTTCATATAAACTTCCTGTTTGGAAAAAGTTTTTTACATTCTCTTTAGCATATGATTTATAGGGCACCTGAATCGGTGTAATTCCATCGGCTTCATAAAACTGAGGGAATACGGCCGAACTAAATTGCCTGGTTAATTGCTGCGGGATAGTTAACCGGGTTGGCAATATACTTGGTACGCCGGCAAAAGGCTGTCCCCATGAGGCATAAACGCCTTGCCTGTAATCATTATTAGTACCCTGTCCGTAGCTTGTTTGATAATCAGGAAGGCCAGCCACATTTTCAAACGCATAAGAGGTACTATAGGAGATCTCGGTACCTTTACGACTTTGTTTTTTTCCTGATTTGGTGGTGATAATAACCGCGCCGTTCGCTGCCCTTGAGCCATATAAGGCGGCCGCAGCGGCGCCTTTTAGCACGGTCATGCTTTGAATATTATTGGGATCAAGGTCAAAAGCCCGGTTGGTAACGCCCGATGCACCAACACTGGTAGCGCCAACATTGGTAAAGCTGGAGTTATCAAACGGAACACCATCTACAACAAATAACGGCTGATTGTTACCATTTAAAGAGGAATTACCGCGTATGGTAATATTGGTACCGCCACCGGCAACACCACCTGATGATTGGATATTTACACCTGCAACCTTACCTGTTAACGCCCTTAAGGGATCTGGTTCTGATTTCTGAGCCAGCTTATCGGCGTTTACCGTACTTACCGAATATCCTAATGTCGATTTTTCACGCCTGATACCGGCAGCCGTCACTACTACCTCATTAAGTGTTTTGGAATTTTGGGTAAGCTGAACATTGATAACGGTTGATTCGCCCACGGTTACCTCCTGAGTATCAAAACTGATATAGGTAAAAACAAGGATGCTTGAATTATTAGGGACCGTTATTTTATAATTACCATCAGCATCGGTAACAGTACCAATCTTGGTGCCCTTAATTAGTATACTTACGCCCGGCAGTGTGGTTCCGTCGGCTTTAACCGTGACCTTTCCGGTAACTATATGGTCCTGACCAGCCATCCAGTTGCCGCTGTCCTTCACGATGTTATTTAAAACTACGCCGGGATTTTTTTTTAAAATGATATAGCCGCTGTGCTCATTAACACTGTAATCTATATCCAGTTTAACCAGTATCTTATTCAGTACATCACTTAACTTTTCCTGACTGGCATTAACGCTTACCTTACTTTTAAGCGGAATTATGCTTGAACTGTAAACAAATTTAACCTCAACTTTATTCCTGATGCTATTGAGTGCTTCTTCCAGGCTAACATTCTTTAAGTTGATCGAAAGCCTTTTATTTAAAATATCCTGTGCATAATCAGGATTCGCGAATGCAACGCCTGATAGCATAATCACAACCATAAATTGTAAAACTGATATTCGCATTAGCTTAATTAAAAGAACCTTTTTCTTTTCCTTACATTTTTGCATACATTTGTTTGTTTTGTTGATTTTTGAATAGAATGAGACAAAAAAATCCCTTACCCACAGCAATGGGTTATCTTATTAAAAAAAGACCTGGGAAAATTTAGAGCAGGGGTGGCTTCAACATCTCTGCTTTTTTTTAATGTGAAGAGTTTTTATTTGATCATACGCTTTCCTTTTAGAGTTTAAGTAATAGTTTTTGTTTAGTTAAGTTTATCTGTTACTGTTACAGAGTGCTCCTTTATTTTATAGTCAAGATTGAGCGCCTCGCACATCATATTCATTGTATTTATTAGTGATTGATCTGTAAAATCGGCAGTTATACGAGTATTGCCCGCCCTCGAAACTTTGTAAGTTATCTTTACCTCAAACTTTTTTTCGGTGCGCTGCAAAACATCTTCAATAGTGGCATCATTAAAAAACATATTATATTCTGTGCCCTTTGTAAGTGATGCTACTTCCTGAATCGGATGACTTTCCTGCGTTATTGTTTTTTTCGATTCAAAGTACACCCCTTTTTGATGCGGATGAAGCGTGATAGCCGCCGCATTTGCCGAACTTAAAAATACGCGCCCGGTTAAAACATCAACCTCTATTTTATTATTCGTGCGTTTTATGTTAAAGCTTGTACCCAATACCCGGGTAGTTAAATTACCGCAATGAATAATAAACGGATGCTTAGCGTCTTTTGCCACTTCAAACAGAGCCTCACCATCCAGATCAACTTTGCGCAGATCACCTTTAAAACTCACCGGAAAGCTTAACTTGCTGTTTCCCTTTAACCATACTATGGTTCCGTCGGAAAGAATACTTTTAGTGATGTGCCCTGCCGAATTAGAAACAGAAGTATATTGGCGTATGCCAAAAATGTCTTTAAGCCTGCCGCTAAATGCGAATATGACGATCCCCAGTAAAACTATACAGGATGCCACCTTTAACCAGGGCCGCATACGTACTATAAAAGCCCCCCTTTTGCTTTGCACAGGTTTTATCTTATTGATCAATTCATGGTATGTTCTTTTTTGAGTGTCTTGCTTTTCTGATGCTGTTAAACTATCAAATGCTTGTTCGTCAGTAATATGCCTAAGCCACTCTTCAACCCTGAATTTCTCCTCCATATTTAACTGATCTTTTAAATACAGATCAATTAATTTTTCAAACTCTTTATCTTGCATCCATTTATACTACAGTTTATTGCAGCGTTCTATATGTAAGTAAACCAAGAAGGGTTAAACACCTATCCTATTTTTATTTTTTTTATAGAAATTTAATATTAGCTATCAAGAAGCCAGAGATTTCGTAAAATAATTATCAAAATCACAGAATATTTAAAAAATAGAGGGAAATCAGATCAAAAAATCACCTAACGATGATCGTAAATACTTTAAAGCTTTTGTTAGTTGATTCTCGACGGTTTTATGGGAGATATTCAGCAAATCGGCGATGTTTTTTATAGATTGATGTTCATCACGACTCAACCTATAAATTTGCTGGCATTTTTCGGGAAGTTTCGATACTTCGTTCTCCACTTTCAACTTTAAATCAGAGAGATAGATATTTTCTTCATTTGAATTATCAAAAAAGATCTTTTCAAAATTAGAGTAGCTTTCGGCATAATGCTTTTTAACTTTTTCAGACTTGATATAATTCAGGGTTTGAAATTTAATGGCAGTGAACAAATAGGCTTTAAAAGAATGGGTTATTTCCAGCGCGTGCCGCTTATTCCATAATGAAAGAAAGATTTCCTGTACTATTTCTTCACAAACTACCTTATTTCTCAGAATATTATAAGCATAACTATACAATTCAGACCAATAGAGCTTATATATTTCCTCAAATACAGCAATATCTCCTTTCCTCAAATGAAGAATAAAGTTTTCTTCGCCATATTTAAGTTCTTTTTTGATAATTTTTTATGTTTTCTTAAAAATCATGATAAATATAAAAACAATAGTCTATATAAATTGTGTTTTTTACAATTTATATAGACTATTGTTAAAATTAAGGCCAACTATTACAGAACTTAGAAAAAAAAACACCATATATAAATTAAAAAGACAATAATAACCACAGTTAGCCGAATGAAATAGCGGAATGATCTTTATATTTTGTTAGAAAAATTCCAGAGTCGGTTATTTTGCTACTGGTTATATTGATTATAACGCCAATCCACAGGGAGTTAAACAAGTGGCCATAATCACCTGTTGTTTTTTGTTATAAACCAAAGGTAAAAAGACATTAAATCAGACACATACCCTCACCCAAGCCATGGTAAACTAAACACTCCCGTTCTTTTAAAAAGTTTGATTTTATTAATTTTGTATCATGACATTGAAAGTGGAATCCGAAATCCCGGGAATAAATATGGAAGACCTAAAACTGAAAGGTTTTAAAGTCCACGAATTGTCCGGATCCGTAGATAAACCAGTTTCGCGTGGCAGGCGTGATTTTTATAAAATGGGCCTGATAACCGCAGATATGACTGTTCATTATGGCGATCAGATTTTAGAAGTAAATGATACCGTCCTCTTTTTTGTCAACCCCAATGTATCTCATTCTGTTGTTAGTCGTTCTAAAAAGACAACCGGCTATGCTTGTCTTTTTACCGAAACCTTTATTACAAGTCGGGAACGGGCCCAGGTATTGAAAAACTCGCCATTATTTCATATTGGCGACACACCCATAATCCGGCTCAACAGTGAACAGGTTGCGTTTATGACTGGGATTTTTCAAAAGATGCTGGCTGTGCACAGCGGCAATTATCATTACAAGGGAGAACTGATCAGGAGCTGCATAGAGCTGATCATTCACGAAGCATTGCGAATACAGCCATCGCAAAACGTACTGCAATTCAAAAACGCGGCTACCAGGATCACCCATTTATTTATGGATCTGCTGGAAAGGCAATTCCCCATAGAACGCACTGGTGAACCCCTCAGGCTAAGAACCGCGCAGGACTTTGCCACGGGCCTCTCTGTACATGTAAACTACCTTAATCGTTCCGTAAAGGAGGTTACCGGCAAACCTACATCTGTGCATATTGCAGAGCGTATAACCGCCGAAGCAAAAGCCCTTTTGCAGCACACCGACTGGAGCGTGGCAGACATTGCCTATGCCCTCGGCTTTGAATATCCCACCTACTTCAACAACTATTTCAAGCGGGTGACCGGTACAACCCCAAAATCTATTAGAAGAGAAAAGATTTGAAAATCATACTTATTGGTTTGATTATCGTTAGCAGTGTGCAAGTTTTACCCGGAGCTTTGCATCATAAACTTTTAATAATAATAGTATGAAGATTTTAGTCACGGGTGCTACAGGAAAGGTAGGTAGCAGATTTGTTCCACGCCTATTAGCAAAAGGCTATAACGTTAGTATCCTTGTGCGTGATGCTGCGAAAGCATCGGTATTATCTGAGCTTGGCGCAAAGGTTGTTGTCGGCGATCTGTATAGTGCGGATACTTTGCCTCCCGCAGTAGAAGGTATAGATGCAGTGATACACCTGGCTGCACTCTTCCGAACCTTAACAGATAATGAAGGTATTATAAAGACAAATCATGCAGGAACTGTAGCCCTCACCAATGCATCAATTACAGCGGGTGTAAAAAGATTTATTTTTGTGAGCACCGGTAATGTATATGGATCAGGATACCAGCATCCCGCGAAGGAGGATGATTTAGTTAACATTAATGACCCCAGAGCATACTCATCCAGCAAAATTGCAGCGGAGCAAGAACTCATTTCGCTTCACAGAAACAAAGACTTTGATGTACGTGTACTGCGTTTAGGCTTTGTGTATGGGGATAGAGATCCTCATATAGAAGAAATAATACCGCTGCTGAAAAAAATGAAACGTCATTCCGGGTCGAGAATGCATATGGTACATCATCTGGATGTTGCCCAAGCCTTAACTTTGCTGCTTCATGCCGATGGGCTAAATGGAGAAATATTCAATATTGCAGACGATGCGCCTATTACCTTGTATGAACTTGCCAATTCCGTTGGACAGGCAGCTGATGGTTTTGACCCGGAAGAAGGCCCCCTGAACGATCCATTTGAAGGTATAATGGACATTTCAAAACTCAGGAAAAAGACGGGATTCAGACCATTGGTGCCCAGTTATTATGTGGCTCGTGATATGGATATTCTTTAATTACTGTTCCATAACTGGGATTTAGTATCCATAGAGTTAGCGGATTAGACCTTACAACGATGTATCGTTAGTTTTATTCGATTTCCCTATCACTCAATCAAATCTTTGATTAAGAGAAAAAAAGTCCCGTTTTCAATTACTGAAGTCGCATTTGGTTCTATAGAAATCTCACCGGCTCCACTACTACTTAAACGCAAGTTATTAATAATCTAATTATCGATAACTTGCGTTTAATAACTTTCATATCGTTTAATTACCTATTGTAAAATATTAAAAATCAAACAATTAAATACAACACCCCTTCCAGGACTTCAGGTAATCACTGCTGTCTCTTTATTTTCTGGCTTTAAGATCGGTTTACGGTGCCAGTAATTCGCCAGTAAAGAGCCCGTGATATTCATCAAAGGACCAAACACAGCCGGAGCTAAACCAACGGTAGCAATTTTACCCATCTCTTTTG
Source organism: Hygrocybe conica (assembly GCA_900068975.1). NCBI lineage: Eukaryota > Fungi > Basidiomycota > Agaricomycetes > Agaricales > Hygrophoraceae > Hygrocybe > Hygrocybe conica. Next base: position 396,601 of record CEMM01323134.1, read on the forward strand.
CTAAACCTGATGCCAGGCCGCCGTTTTGCATCCCCACCTCTATCGCCATGGTGCGGCAGTCGCGTTCATCCATTTTAAACAATCGGCCTGCCCAATAGCCCAGCGTATAGCCCATCAGGTTATGGATAAGCACCAGCAAAACCAGCATAAAACCGATATTAAGCAGGCTACTCCTGCCAGCTGCCGTAATGATCACGATGATAAACGCGATACCAAACATCGATACAATCGGCATAGCCGTCTCCAGCCATTTTGCCCTTTTAAGCAGGTACCTGTTAAACACAATGCCTGCGCCTATAGGTAATATCACCATTTTGATAATGTCCCACATCATTTTCAGCATATCTATCTGGATAAAGGTACCGCCAAGAAATTTCATCAATAATGGCGTAAAAATGGGTGCAAGCATGGTTGAAACGGCCGTAATAGTAATGGATAAAGCCAGGTTGGCTTTTGCCAGGTACGATATTACATTGGAGGCCATGCCGTTTGGCGAACAACCAATCAGGATGATACCCGCGGCAATTTCGGGCGGGAAACCACTTAGTTTAGCCAGGGTAAAACCCAGCGTGGGCATGATCAGAAAATGGCTGAACACCCCAATAAATACACCCTTCGGCATTTTTATCACCCCGGCAAAATCTTTGATGCTCATGGATGTGCCCATACCAAACATGATCAACTGTATTAGTGGAGTAATGAGTATGGCTAATTTGATTCCGTTTACCTGGATAAAATACTGTGGATAATATAGAGCCGTGGTAACTGCAGCAAAGATAATAATCGTGTAAGAGAAACCTTTGAGCAGTGCAAATCCACGAAATGCAATCGCCAATGCTATAAAAAAAGCGATCAGGAATGGCCCGGCCGATGCTATGCCATCCTGGTAAAAACGGACAGCTGCAATGAGCAGGCATATCACTGATAATCCTGCTAATATTTTATAAATATTCATTTGTTACAGTTTAAGAATGTATAACTACCAGGTTCTTTTTTCCATAAAGGCATCCAACTGGGCGCGTGTCATTTTCACTTTGCTGTTGCTTTGATCAAGCCATTTCAAAAATGCCTCCCGGATAGCGGGTGTCCACTGGCTATCAATTTCACCGGTACTGTATGTACCCGATTTAAGCATAGCATGTCCAAATTCGTCACGCAGGGCAATAAACTCGGCAGTAGCTACTACTTTTTCTGCTAAATGCGCAGGAATGAACAGTACCCCCTCCTTTTCAGATATGACCAGGTCGCCCGGCATTACGATGGCGTGCCCTATCCGGATCGGCGTGTTCAGCCCCATCAGCACCATCTCTTCCAGGTACGACGGATCAAAGTCGCGCACAAATGCATTGAAACCGGGAATACTTTTCAAACCCTGCAGATCACGTGCTGAACCATCAAAGATCACTCCGTTACCCGATTTATTGAAGATGGAATTACCCAGGTTATCACCTATTAATGTCCCTCCTTTTATTTTGCTAAAACCATCGGCCACATAAACATCGCCTTTTTTTAGCACATCAATGGGCCAGGCATTGGTATTGCCTTTTCTACCCTCTTTTGCGCCACGTGCCTTAATGTTTTTTTCTAAATCGGGCCTGCTGGGCATAAACATGGCTGTCACTACCCTGCCAATTACGGGTATATCATCATTCACCAGTTTCCAGTTGCCTTCAAACTGATTATTGTAACCCTCATTCCGTAATACCGTCCAGGCTTCTTCAATGCCGATGTGTTTGGCGCGTTCCAACAGGTCGTCAGGTATTTTGGGCCTGCCATCATCAAAGCGCTCGCCTTTCCACTCCGATGTATAAAATATCAGTTGTTCTTTTGATATGGTTTGTGCCTGACTATGGCTATAAAATAGCATGAACAACAGGCTGATTTTAAAAATACTTCTCATTTGATTTATATAGGTTATAATTGGCTATTTAGTACTGGCTATAATCTTGGTGTTTATTCTTGGTGGAACGATGGGCATGGCAATACCGTTCAGATCATACACTATTTTACCTGCCCTGATGGTCATTTCACATTCCAGTTTCTTATCGGCGGCTATTTTATAACCCGTATAATCAAACAAGCCGAACTTACCCTTCCGCACGCTTAAAATAGCTACATCCGCATCCGAGCCAACTGAAAGGTTCCCTAACTCTTCATGTTTAATTTCTTTTGCCGGGTTTGAGGTACTTACTCTTATAACTTCATACAAGTCCATACCGATATTCAGGAATTTTGACATGGTAGTCAGCATATCCTTCATCGCGTTATTCATACTGCCGGAATGGATATCCGTACTGATGGAGCTGGGAGAAAAGCCGTCTTTTAAGGCTGGTATGGCCTGAGAAAAGGCGAAACTAATACCTCCATAACCTACATCGAAATAAATCCCCCGCTTGCGTGCTTCCCATACAAAAGGTTTTATTTTTTGGGTAGCCAGGTCAACAATGTACTCTCTGTTATCCAATTGTCCGAAACAGTGCGTAAAAATATCACCGGGGCGCAAATGCTTCATAAACAACTCCTCTATAGACAGCGGCGGATTACTGCCTCCAAAATCAATCATCACTGGTAGGCCGCCAGCCATATTACCGGCCTCAACGGCGTGGTCAACCGCTATCCATTCATGACCCTCATAGTGTGCTACCTTAAATCCAACCACAAAGTTGCGATAGCGGCGAGCTACCAATGCGGCCATTTTTGGGTCCATATCATTGGAGTTTTGCTCGTAGCCGCCGCGCATGCCTTCGCCTACAATATTGATAAAGGCCAACACCCGCGTTTGCGATTGATCAATGGTTTGGGCCTTAAACGTAGGAAAAGTACGCCAACCTGAGCTGCCGGCATCAACTACGGTAGTAACACCGTTACGGAATGTAAAACCATCGGGTGGCAATGCCAGGTTACCGTTCTCGTATTGATGATCGGGCTCGGTACCATAAAAATTATGGGTATGGATATCGATGAGGCCGGGCGTAACATACAGGCCTTTAGCATCCACAACCTGTATGCCTAGCTTAGGGTCGATACTTTTGGCAACCAGCGCTATCTTCCCATCTTTTATGGCTATATCCATTTCGGTATCGATGTTGTTTTTAGGATCCATAACATGGCCTCCTTTAATAACCACATTATAGGATTGTGCTTTTAATGTTGTAATAGCCAAGCCTATGGCTGCTATTACCAGGAATATTTTCTTTTGCATTTCAAATCATTTTTAATTCAATTAATGCAGGAAACCTGGGGTAATAGTTATCCTGTCAGCGTAAAAAACCTACGCTGTAAAGCAATAAATAAATGTAAATCAGCTTAAACCGCCTGTTGTAAAATGGCCTTTACACGACTGGCAACTACATCGATCTGGTCGGGCCGTAACAGCACCACTCCAATGATCAACGCGTCTTCATGCCTGTTGGCAACTATACTTGGCGTACCGCTTTTGAGGGCGACGAGTACATCCTTCGGGTTAGTTTTTATTTTGGTTTGATCCCAGGTAACATTTAAGCTTGGAAAAGCATTGGCCGGCCCGGGGTTTACAACTACCTCGGTTTTCACGGTCGAAACTGTTTCAAGCGTGTTACCTATACGCTTCGCTCTTTGCAGCCAATCGTCCCATTCTTTATGATGGTCTTTTTCCAGATAGGCTTTTAAAGCCGCGTACATGCCAAACATTTCCTCCTTGTTCACCTTCATCGGCCTGCCGATCGGCGCTTCATTGGGGCTGTGGTTGAGCCTGGCAGCCGTGATCAGATCTTTCCTGCCGAATAACAAACCTGCGCTTTGAGGCCCGTGGATCATTTTACCACCCGAAAAAGTTATCAGGTCGAAGCCCATTTTTTGAAACTTAAACAGGTTTTCAACCGGCGGCACGTCTGCCGCGGCATCAATAAATGTAGGGACGTTGTGTTTCTTAGCTATTTTTACAAACTCTTCATGTGTAATGCTGCTTTTCTTTTCGCTGGCATTAAAAAACAAGGCCATTACCGTATTGCTGTTGATGGCATTTTCCATACCCTCAGGTCCATCAACCTCAATAATTTTAGCGCCTGTAGTACTTACTGCCTGGTCAAACAGGTAGCGGTGCGTTTTCTGCATAATAACTTCGGGCCTGGGGCCGGGTAAGTTGGGCAGCTGCTTTATTTTTTCGGGATTGGTGCCCGTTATGGCTGCTGCCGTGCCTAAAACGATGGCGCATGAAGCACCTGAGGTTACCATGGCTGCTTCTACATGGAGCATTTCTGCTATCTTACCTCCTACTTTGTCCTGCAGTTCGTACATATTGGCAAAATCATGCGAGGTTGAGTTAATGGCCTCCAGCACCTCAGGCAACATCAACGAACCTGATAAAAAGGTCATGGTTACCCCGGCGTTTATAACCGGGGTAACATCAAGTTCCTTAAAAAAATCGCGTTTGGGCGCGGGTTTTGGTATAGTAAGGGTATGTAAAGAAGCTGCTTTACCTATCAGTCCGCTGGTTAGGGGGAGGATAGTAAGGCCTTTTAATATATCTCTGCGTTTCATATAAATCTGTATAATTTTCTATATGTAAGCGATACAATCCATTTCAACCAGGGAATTTCCGGGTACACCGCCTTTGGCCACGGCTACGGTTGTGCGTACCGGCGGATTTTTACCAAACCTACCCTTGTACACATCATTCATGCCCTGGTAATCGGCAATATCATTCAGAAAAACGGTGACTTTTAATACCTTTTCCATTGATGAGCCTGCTTTTTTCAATTCTTTTTCCAACTCCTGCAATACAATTTCGGTATGCGCCTTGATCTCGAAGGGCTCCACATGGGCACCCTTACCGGCTACAAAAATCATATTGCCCAATTTGGTTGAGCCCGAAAACAAGGGTACATCCAGGTGTTTGGTAATATTGTTTACTTCTTTTTCGTCATTGCCTACAACACCAGCTTTTGCAAAGCCAAATATTGAAATGCCTGCCGCCGAAGCCAGCAGTTTTTTTAAGATCGATCTTCTTTCCATGATTATGTTGTTTTTTAGGTTATGTATAATTTAAAATTGTAAATGATGCCGGGTATTAAGGACGATCCCACCACATGCGGGTCAGGAAATCATCAGGACCCTGTCGGGCAATGGCCGCATTATAATTAGCTTTATTTAAATTTTGCTCGGTAGTTGGATACAGCATCCGCCTGAATATTTTGCCTCCTGTAGCGTTACCCACATAATTATTAGGCACCAGTGCCGGGTAACCGGTACGCCTGTAGCTCGCAAATACTTCCTGTGAGTTAGGAAATACCCCAACCCAGAATTGCGTATAGATCTGCTCCAGTTGCGCGTTGAATGAGCCTGTGGTATTCAATCGGTGATAGCTCAGGTACGTTTGGATCTGGTTGCTGCTGATAGCACCCTGTGAGCCAAACAATGCCCATTGACGCATAGACGCGCTGATGCCATTCTCATACAAAGTGCTCGTGCTTGATGCTGTGTACCAACCACGTAACGCGGCTTCGGCCAGCAGAAAGTTGGTTTCGGCATTGGTAAGTAACAGGTAAGGACTATTTAGTTGTAAAATAGTATTGGGGTTGGGCTCCGAATAGGTTACAAAAACAGCATCAGCAGGTTTAGCGCTCAGGCTTGATGACATGCCTTTTTGTATGGCTGCTGTGGTATCTGCAACTTTATTTAACCAAACCACAGAAACGGCCGCCAGGCGGGGGTCATTATTGGTTTTTAAATAGTTAATAAACACATCCTGATATTTGCCGCCTTCCGGATTGGTTGTACCATTTGCTCCTATAAAATCGGCATTAAGCATATTGAGGGCAAGTGGATTTTTGTTAATATCCTGACCGGCAGAAACATAACCATTTACTTTAGCAACATCTGCATCAGCAGTGATCACCCCACCCACGATAGCCTTTTTTGCCCACGTTTCGGCACCGGCAATATCTACTTTGGTCATGCGCATGGCACAGCGCAGCATCAGTGAGTAGGCAAACTTTTTCCATTTATTTACATCGCCTGCATAGATCAGATCAGCAGCGCCAAATGTTGGTTTAGCGGCATTAAAAGAGGCAGCTGCCTCGTCCAGTTCCTTTAACATATCGGCATAGATATTTTTTTGTTCGTCATACACCGGCATATAAATCGCATCGGTATATCCCTTGCCTGCCTGGGAATATGGAATATCACCGTACAGATCAGTGATACGGCTAAAGCAGTAAGCGCGCCATATCCGGGCTGCTGCCAACAAATTAACCTGATCTGGATTCGCTTTAACTGAGGTAATTACCTGGGAGACCTCATTGATCTCTTTTGGATAGGCGGTGTTAAATACTACCCATGATTGTGAGCTTTGGCTCAGCACGTACTTTGCGCCAAAACCTGCCACATCATTATAGCTGGTGGTATATTGCATGGTACCCTGAAGCAGTACCTGCACATCACCTGCTCCATCCAGCACGGCCTTGGTAAATACAAAAGCCGGTGTAGGGTTAGCAGATGAGTTGGGATTGGTATTGATCGCCTCAAAGTTTTTGTCGCACCCTTGCAGGCCGATGCAGGCAATCAATAGTAAAACTATCAATTTGGGGATAAAATATTTTTTCATGATGGTGGTTTTTCTGAATTAAAATTTAACCATTAGGTTTAATCCATAGCTTCTTGTTCTTGGTAATCCGAAAGATTCAAAACCCTGACTTGAACCATTGGTAAAGCTTGACTCCGGATCGAAATTGTCTGTCTGCTTATAAATGGTTAACAGGTTACGCGCGACAAATGAGATAGAGGCGTTTTGCACGTTGATAGCTTTCAGGAGATCAGCAGGGATATTGTAGCTGAATATAACCTGACGAAGCTTTACAAAACCGCCATCGTGCAAAAACAGCTCCGAATAGGATTTGTAGTTATCATAGTAGCTACGCAAATTTGATATGGGCACTGTTCTGGAATATGGATTACCAGCCTGGTCGACACCACTCAACTGTAAGCCATTTTCCCTGCCTGGCAAGGTTGTTTTCATTAAACCTAAGCGGGTACCATAAACCTCCATCAAGGAGAATATCTTATTACCGAATTTGCCGTCAACCAATACATTTAAGGAGAATCTCTTGTAACGAAAATCATTTGACCAGCCCATGGTTATTGGGGCTACACCTTTACCTAATGTTTGTAAACCCGTTGCAACTGGTAAACCTGTGGTGGCATTAAATACGGTTTGACCGGCGGCATTCTTCAGGATACGGGTACCTACTATTGAACCGTATGACTGGCCAACAATATTGTTGATATACGCCCAGCCATTAACAGACGAAGCCATCTGGATCTGATCGAGCCCGGCGGCCAGTCTTACCACTTCATTTTTGTTATAGGCAAAGTTATAACTGGTATTCCAGCTAAAGTTGCCTGTTTTTACTGGCGTACCACTTAACAATACCTCGATACCCTTATTGCTTAGTTCGCCTACATTTAAAACTACGTTGTTATAGCCTGTGGTTCCGGATATAGCTGTAGAAACGATATCATTTGTAGTTTTACGATCGTACAGGGTTACGTCGAAACTTAAACGACTGTTAAACAATTTGGCCTCGATACCTGCCTCTGTAGTAGTTGAGGTGTAAGGACGCAAATTTGAGTTGGAAATAGTTGTACTGGAAACATTTTGTATTGGCTGCCCCGAACTTGGCACCATGATAAATGCCTGGTTGATCTGGTATGGATCGGGTGCACCACCACCTACCTGTGCAAATGAGGCCCTTAACTTGGCGTAGTTGATCACCCGTGGTAATTTAAACGCCTCGGAAAGTACAAAACTACCACCTACCGAAGGATAAAAGAGACTGTTGTTTTTTGGGCTTAAGGTAGAGAACCAATCCTGGCGACCGGTGACGGTTAAGTAAGCAAAATTCTTATACCCAATATCTGCCGAGCCCATCAATGAATTGATAGCTGTTTTATTATTTTTTGGCGTTGTAGAAATGGTTGAAAGGTTGGTTGAGCTGTAGAAATAAGGGATAATGTAATTGCTTCCCGTGATATTGCTTTCATTATAAACAGACCGCTGCTGGTTGGCGCCGACAAAAGCTGTTAAAGCAAAATCATTGGTTACTTTACCATTATAGTTAAGCGTTAATAAACCGTTGGTTTCCGAAGCATCAACTTTTAGTTCATTATACTGGCCATTGGGCACATACAATGTTCCGGTTGGCAATATATATTTATAGTTGTAATAATAAAAATCGCGACTTACAACTCCTTTTAATGATAGATTTTTAACTATCTCATAGGTAATACCGGCCTGGCCAATAAAACGATCCTTCGAGTCATTTTCTTTGAACTTGTTGGCTACAAAGTAACTATTGCTGGCAATAGAAGCGTCGTTCCAGGCAATCTCATTACCATTGGCATCATAACCTGGTTTTAGCCATCGGATATCGGCCGTATTGGCAATCATATACGGCGTCCAGTTAGGATTGCCTAAAGCATCACCCGCTGTGGTTCTGTTGTTAGCTTTTTCCACATTATATTGCGCCAGGGCTTCTATATTAATTCGTTTACCTAATTTACCGTTAACACTCAGGTTGCCCGTTTTACGATTGTAGTTGGTGTTGGGTAAAATGCTTTTACTATTCAGGTCGGAAGCTGAAAAGCGGTAGGTAACGGCTTCATTGCCACCTGTAAAAGCCAGGGTATTGGTGAGTGTATTGCCTGTTTGATAAAAGTTTTTGATATTATCCCGCTGAGCACTATAAGGATGCGTGAGGCCATCGGCCGCAACGTAAGGAGAGCCATCAATTTTGGCACCGAAAGACCGGCGACCTGTTTGTATAGCCTCGCCTTGTGTGGTTGGTTTAACACCATTATCGCCCTGACCATATTCATATTGCCAATCCGGGAAAACAGCCGGCGTTTCCATCGTGTAGGATGAATTGTAATCAACACCGATACCTTTTTGCGCCCGTCCTTTTTTGGTGGTGATCAATATAACACCGTTAGCGGCCCTTGCGCCATAAAGCGCCGCTGCTGTACCACCTTTAAGTACGCTGATGGATTCAATATCATCCGGATTGATGCCAGCAATACCATCACCGCGGTCAACGTTACCGGCGCTGCCATTTGTTGTAGCGCTGCCACCTGGTACCGAGTTTTCCAACGGCATACCGTTAATTACATACAGCGGCTGGTTACCGCCTGACAGGGAGCCGTTACCACGGATAATAACCCGGCTTGATCCGCCCGGACCAGTTGATAGTCCGGTGGCGTTTACACCGGCTACTTTACCGGTAAGCGCATTAGCCACGTTGTTTTCACGGGCCTGCGTAAATTCATCTCCTTTTACCTCGGTAACAGAATAAGCCAGGGCCTTACGCTGACGCGATATACCCAAGGCGGTAACTACCACCTCGTTTAGTTTATTGGATTCTTCCTGTAACCTAACATCAATAGTTTTACGGTTGCCCACTACAATTTCCTGGGTCAGATACCCTATTGATGAGAATACGAGTACAGTATTACCGTCCGGTACACTAATACTGTACCTGCCATCAGTGCCTGTGCTGGTTGCAATCGCCGCACCTTTAATCCTCACGGTTACCCCCGGCAATGCACCGGTATTATCAGTAACCCTGCCCGTTATCTGCAAAGCCGCGGCTTTTTGCATCGGGGACATGATTGTCTGCTTCTTTTCAATCAGGATCATATTACCAGATAATTGATAATACATACCCAAGGGATCAAATATCCTGAACAATACCGTGCTCAGTTTTTCGTTTTTTACATCAATGGTTACTGTTTGGTCTGTAACTATTTCGTTACTAAAAACAAAACTGAGCTTAATTGCTTTATTTATTTGCTTTAGTACATTTTTTACAGGCATGTTTGTCACGTTTAGCGATATTGGAGTGTCTAGGTCCTGTATAGAATGGATGACCGCGCTGGTTTTGAAGAAACAGATAGATAGAAAACCTGTAATTATGACTATCCTGTTGACAGCTTTACGCAGCCGATTAGAGGACAATATGTTTTTTGTCATATATTTGAAGAAAATTTGTAGTGATTAAATGCCCTTACGGGAGCTATGAATTATCTGAGCTTTAGCTCGGTGGGGTTGGATGTGCTGGAATCACATTCAACCTTTTTTTATATCGTCGTTGTATATTTCTATAGGCAATCGGTTTTAAAGGTTATCATTCTGTTTATTTACTGAAATAGCGTGTATATATTTTTATTAACGCGGTATTTGGCATGTGTAAGCCTGGTAATACCATCCAAAATATCGGGCAGGGTTTGATTCTGGAATATAGCCGTGATATGTCTGGAGGCTATACTCTTATTGGGTATTTCAACGCTCACCGCATATTTATTACTTAGCGCCGTGGCTACATCAGCCAGAGTAGCATTCTCAAACATCAGTTTATCATCCATCCAGGCAATAGCATCATAGGGATCGGCCATCCGGCTAACAGTTAGGATTCGGTTCTTTTGATCAGTTACCGCACATAGCCCGGGTGTAAGTATAGCCTGAGCCTTACTACTTTGGTCAATAACCCCAACTTTTCCCGTTAAAACTGTTACTTTTTTAGGCTTTTGCTCGTTGTAGGCGCTAACCGTAAAGGATGTACCCAAAACCTGTGTTCTTAACGCGCCCGAATAAATGATAAATGGCTTTTTAGTATCATGTACTACTTCAAAATAGGCTTCACCTTTTAAATAAACAATTCTTTGCCCCTTACTAAATTTTTCTGGATAACGTAAAGAACTATTGGCATTCAAAGTTACCCGGGTACCATCGGCTAAAATGATCACCTTGGTTTTTGCAGGTAAAGACTGAGCGGTTAAATATGGTGTACCGGTAGCTGTCTTTTTATAAAAACTGATGGTACAGATCATGAGCGCCAGCGCAAAACATGCAGCATATTTAAGCAACACGCCCGTATTATAACGTTTCGGCGCTTTCTCTTTGATTCGTGCAGAAATATCGGTCCAGTTTAAATTACTTTCAATTTCGGAATGTGCCGATCTTTCCCAATTGGGTTTTAAGACCTCATCAAAATCATTATTATTGGGGGAAGCTTTGAGCGCCAACATCAACTCATCAAATTCCTCCGGCGTACAGGCATTGTTGATGTATTGGCTTAATAAATATGATTTTCTTTGCTTATGATCCATCATTAACTGTGTGATTACATTAAAGACACAGCAAATCAACAAACAGACTAATGCAAAATGAAAATTTTATTTTTTTTATGACAACATTCTAAAAATGTTATTCCACCCTGCATTAAAATACAGAATATAACCTATCAACAATCACTCTTTGGTGAAATTAAAAAAATAGCGAGCCTATCAAAAATCGTATTCTTTTTGATAATTATAACTTGATGAGTATAAAAACAAGAATGAGTGTTGGATCGATACCATTTTGTGTAAGGTATCCTTTTATGGAGGCCAATGCCGAGAGCAAATGATTTTTGACCGTGTGTTTTGATAAATTTAACTGAGACGCGATATCGTCATAACTTAAATCGTTGTTTTTGCTTAGTTCATAAACCAACCTGCGTTGCGGCGATAGTTTACTCACCGCCGTATGGATCAGTTTTTTATATTCGGATACCTGCAAGGCTGATTCTGTATCATTGCACCCGATCACCGCAACTTTCATTAAATAATTGGTAAGCCGCATATCGCTGGCCGCTTTTCTTAAATAGTTTAAGGAATAATTACGGGCAATGGTATAGATATATCCGTCCAGGTTTTTTATGCCATTTAAGGCCTCCCGGTTCTGCCAAATTTTAATAAATATTTCCTGGGTAAGTTCCTCTGCTGCGTAATGCGATTTTGCTAAAGCGTAAACCTGGGCATAAACCTGGCGGTTGTATTCCTCAAATACCCGTCTGAACTCAAACTCTGTATATGTTTTCGGGATATCGCTTTTCATTAAATCAGCAACAAGGTTTCATAATGTTATAGTGATAAATTTTTATCTAATATAATGAAGGTTTTATTCATTTCAACAAATCCTTACAAATTTCTAACCTTCGGGTGATGTTATATTAACCTGATGTTTGATAAAATACTTAAAATATCAACCGATATCGATGGCATGATCTCTGCTTGCCCTAAAACTCCTCTCTCAGAAAATATATAATCTGCAAGCCCCTCTTCATTTTTTTACAGCTAAATATTCAATCAAATACCACTCCGGTAGTTGGATTCATCGGGTAAAATTCCAAAGCGTAAAAAAAAATTTGTTTGTATCTAAAAAGTTACTACTTTTATTTCAGAATAGACCAGAATAGACCAATAAATTAAAATCAATTATGAAAAGAAAAGTACCTAAAAAGTTGGGGCTTATTATGCTTTGCTGTGTTTTGCTGCTGAGCTTTCAACAAAGTTTTTCCCAACAACTTAAAACCATTTCGGGTCACGTTAAAGATGAGCAAGGCTTGCCTATGCCCTCAGTCAGCGTTAGTCTTGTCGGTACCACGCAAGGCACCACTACCGATGTCAATGGATCTTACAAAATCAACGCGCCCGAAAATGCTACCCTGGTGTTCTCCTTTTTGGGTTATGAGAAGAAGACAGTAAAGGTTACCGGCAGCTGGGATGGAAATGTGACTATGACCGAAGACAAAAAAGCCAGGAACCTGAACGAAGTGGTGGTAGTAGCCTATGGAACTCAAAGAAAGGCAAACCTTACGGGCTCGGTATCGGCAATTGGAGCAAAAGAACTTCAGGACCGTCCCGTTACTAACCTTAACGATGCGCTACAGGGCACCATGGCCGGCGTTACCGTTACCACTACCGGCGGACAGCCGGGCTCAACCGGGAGCATTAATATACGTGGTATTGGCACGCTGAACAACAGCACTCCCATGGTGGTGATTGATGGTATCATCGGCAATTTGTCAGATGTAAACCCCAATGATGTACAATCGGTTTCGGTATTGAAAGACGCGGCCTCGGCAGCGATATATGGATCCCGGGCTGCCAATGGGGTTATATTGGTTACCACCAAACGGGGTAAAAGCGGCAGAATGCAGGTAAATTATAACGCCTACGCGGGCAAGCAAAAGGCTACCAACCTACCCGATTTTTTACCCTCCTGGCAGGCAGCCACCCTGTATAACCAGGCTTTGGCAAACGAAGGTCAGACCCCTTACTGGACAGAAAATGATATCACCTTGTTTAAAAATCAAACTGACCCGGATACACACCCTAATACCGACTGGCAGGGCTTTTTGTATAAAGGGAGCGGTTTTCAACAAAACCATGCCGTTAATATCAGCGGCGGAGATGATAAAACACAATACGCTTTTTCCCTGGGCTATTTTCAACAGGACGGTATCATACAGAAATCAAACTATAAAAGGTATTCAACCCGCATGAATATCAATTCGGCCATCACCAAAAACTTTAGCGTGAATGCCAATCTATCATTTTTATATGCCCCTACGCAGGCCCCAGATGGTTTAGGAGGCGGAGATATAGGCGGTATTATTGGTACAACAGCTGCCATGAGCAGTACGGTTGTAAATCAATACAAAAATGGGGTTTACAACTATCTTTCTTTTGGCAACCCGATCTCCTGGCTTAATTCACCAGGCTATAATAATAACCAGAACTCTCTTTTTACAGGTAACACGGGGCTTGATTGGGAACCGATCAAAGGGCTTCATTTTAAACCATCATTCTCCTACCGGTATAATGCAAACCCTGCCCAGGAGTTTAAACCTGCGGATACCTATTATGATCCCAAGAACCCAACCGTAGCTTTAACAACTATCAGCCAAAGTTCAATAGCCAATACTAACGCTACCAATAATTACTATAACCTGCAGGCATTATTGGAGTATGACAGGCATTTTGGTAAACATAGTATTGATATATTGGGCGGTAGCTCACAGGAATTGACTACCTATCGGTACCTGTATGCTTACAGGCAGAATTTCCTCAACAGCTCGTTATCAGAAATAAACGCGGCGCCGTCATTGGGTCAGCAAAATGGCGGCACTTCCAGTCAGTTAGCACTGCTGTCATATTTTGGTCGCGCCAGATACGCTTATGACGACAAATATCTGTTTGAAGCCAACCTGCGCGATGATGGCTCATCCCGGTTCACAAGCGGGCAACGATGGGGGCTTTTCCCATCCTTTTCTGCCGGCTGGAACATCTCAAAAGAAGCCTTTTTCGGCTCTTTATCCAATGCCATTCCTATGCTTAAACTGCGGGCTTCCTGGGGTAAGTTAGGTAACCAAACACTGGGCAATCCAGGCGGTCTCAATATCGTGAGTCCATATCCAGGAATCTCGGTTATATCAAGCGGACAGAATTATTCATTTAACCAAACCCTTGCTCCTGGTATCGCATTAAATAACGGCGCCAATGCAGCCATTACCTGGGAAAAAACAACCACTAAAGATGTAGGTATAGATATGGAATTGCTGAATAGCAATTTGAGTTTTACAGCCGATTACTTTGTAAAAAACACTAATGATATATTATTGCAACTGCCTGCCAGTAATGTTTACGGCTTTACAACACCTTTCCAAAATGCCGGCGCGGTACGTAATTCGGGCTGGGAACTGGCTGCATCGTACAGAAACAAGATCGGTAACGTATCCTACAATATTGCTGTTAATGCTTCATTCATCACCAATAAAATAACTGATCTGGCAGGTACGGGATCTATTTCCAGCGGGCGTGTAGTGGGTTACCCTCTCCAGGCATTTTACGGGTACCAGGTAGAAGGTATTTTCCAGACACAACAACAGGTAAATGATCACGCCAAACAAAGCGGCGGTGTTATTGGCCCCGGCGATTTGATGTACAAAGATATCAGCGGCCCGAATGGCAAGCCCGATGGCGTTATCGACGGTAATGACAGGGTGTACCTGGGCTCGCCTTTCCCTAAAACTACATTTGGTTTTACCCTGGGTGCAGGTTGGAAAGGATTTAACGTGAGCGGCTTTTTCCAGGGAGCATTAGGTGTGAAGAACTACGTTCAGGGTTTTGAACTGGGCTCATTACAGCAAGCCAACATTGGCAACCCTACCACAGCCTTGCTGGATGCCTGGACGCCGACCAATACTTCGGCTACTTTCCCGCGTTTGTGGTCAACCTATACGCAAAACAACCCGCAAAGCTTTATATCATCTTTTTGGGTACGTAATGCATCTTATTTAAGATTAAAGAATTTGTTGGTGAGCTATACCCTGCCTGCGAACACGCTTGCCAAACTGGGTGTAAAAGGCGTCAAGATCTATTACAGCGGGCAAAATATCCTCACATTCACCAGTTTTTACAAATGGGTTGACCCCGAAACCAATACAGGGAACAACGCTTACGGCTCATACCCTCAGCTAAAAACAAATACCCTTGGTCTCGAGGTAACATTTTAATTATTCAAAAAATTACTTCAATGAAACCATCGTGAGCTATTGCTCAAAACATATGAATAAGCTCGAGATAGCTTCATTACCGTTAAAAAACAAATTACTTCAATGAAAAATCTATTCATAACCTTAATTATTTTAGCCACGCTGATATCATCGGGCTGTAAAAAGGATTTCCTCGACCGAGCTCCTTTAGATTCTTATACCAATACTGTACTCTGGAAATCATCTGGTGACGTATTGGCGGCGCTCAACGGCTGTTACTCCAAATGGGGTGGCGGCAATAATGGCTATTACGGAGTTTTTGCCGATAATAATTCTGATAACACCTTTGACCAGTTTCCCTGGGAGAACTGGCTGGCCCTCTCAGCAGGTATCGCTACGCCAACCAATCCGGGATACACAAAATGGAACTATAGCTGTATACAAACCTGTAACTGGTTTTTAGATAATGTGGGCGCTGCCAATATGGATGCAACGCTTAAAGCCAGGACCATAGGCGAAGCCCGTTTTTTAAGAGCCTATGAGTATTTTATGTTGAGCCAATTGTATGGTGCTGTTCCACTGGTTGAACATAATTTAACAACTGATGAAGCCAATAAAGTAACACAAGCATCAAAAGCCGATGTGGTTAAGTTTGTATTAAACGAGCTTACCGCTATTGCCCCCAATCTGCCTGTTAGCTATTCCGGCTCAGATCTTGGGCGTATTACCCAGGGTGCTGCTATCGCCTTAAAAGCGAGAGTTGAATTGTTTAATCAGATGTATCCTGAATGTATAGCTGATTGCCAGAAACTGATGACCGCGCCGTTTACATACAGCATCTATCCAAGTTATATTAACCTTTTCCGTCAGCCTTTTGCTGATAACCAGGAGGTAATACTGGATGTTCAATTTAAACCAAGTGATAATAACTTTGGATGGGCCAGAAACATGACCATCAACTCATTGGGTGGTTATAACTCCATCGCCCCTACCCAAAACCTGGTAGATGCCTATGAAACAAGCAATGGTAAAACCATTGATGACCCGGCATCGGGCTACAATCCAACACAACCTTATCAAAACAGAGATCCACGGCTTAGCGCCACTGTATTTTATCCTGGCACACAATACAGCAGCAAACTGCCTTATGGTTTTTATTATGATCCTATCTCAAGCAGTCCAAAAACAATAGACCATTGGGGCGATAACAATTGCAGTCCATCGGCTTATGGCTTGCGTAAATACACACCCGTAATTGCTGATTTTCCGACTTTGGACCAGGTAGGTATGGATGTTATCCTGATACGCTACGCCGAAATAAAACTCATGGACGCCGAAGCTAAAATTGAAAGCAATAAAATAGATGCTACGGTATATGATGATATCAATGCGGTACGGAAACGTCCAGGAGTGAATATGCCCGCTGTAGATCAATCCAAGTACAACGATCAGTCAAGTCTCCGCACCTTATTACGCAGGGAAAGAAGAGTGGAACTGGCGGTAGAAGGTCTTCGCTGGTTTGATATTCAACGCTGGCAAATTGGCCAACAGGTGATGACCGGTCAGGTAACAGGCAGTTTGCTTGGTACTGTTAATCAAACAACCGGCGCAGTTACCTTAACCCCGGGAACAACCATAAAAGTTGGAACGCCCCGTGTGTTTGATCCTGCAAAAAACTACCTGTGGCCAATTCCGCAGACGGAGATGGACCTGAATAAAAGCCTGAAGCAGAATCCTGGCTATTGATTTAAATGGATAACGTGTATAGTGAATGAAATCCATTCACTATACACATTCATGAACTAACAAATTTTGGAAGCCGGTTTCAGCCTGATAGATGCCATTGAGTATAGCTGCTACTGTGCGTAATATTTTATAAAAGCTTATTTTTAACCTAAATATTCAAACCAATTTAAATTTTACCATCATGAAAAAAATCTTTTTTGCAGTTTCATTCATCGCGATTACTTTATTGTCTTTGCAAACCATTTACGCCACCAAAAGTACCCACCCGGCAGCTAAACACCATGCTCCGGATCCTATCGGGATCAATGTAAGCAGGCCTCAGGGCTCTTCTTATATCGTTACTTTTTCCGGCCCGAGTAATGTAACGTATAACACCAGGCTCTGGTTTTCCTATTCTTCCCGGCACTTATTATATTTCGGTAAGCGGGTTTAGTTATAGTCCTGGCGGCCCGGAACATGGTTTCAGGTTCGAGAACACCACGGTACCCTTAACAGCAAGTAGTGGCTCTACCCTTTACCTTAACCAGGTAACCATTACGCAAACATCTTTCCTCTGGATATATTAACAGGAATAAATCATACGAGGTAAATTGTAACACGGGCAAATATTTCGTATATTTATATATCAGGCAGCCCGGTTCTCTTTTAAACAGAGAAGCGGGCTGTTTAGTTAAGGCAAAACAGGAACAAAAATTGGCCGTTTTGCATATAGTTATTTGATAATCAATAAATTAAT